>JBAFWW010006395.1:0-20885 GCA_036873685.1 Agapornis canus
TCTGGTGTCCTCAACATAAAAAGGACATGGAACTGTTGGAACAAGTCCAGAGGAGTTCAACCAGTTCTCGATCTACCTCACTACCTGATCATCAAGCCTACACTTCCTTAGCTGTGGGAGGATGCTGTGGGAGACAGTATCAAATGCCTTACTGATGCCTTTATAAATGCCTTTACATTTATTCAGCTTTAACATACAAAACTATTTTGCATCAATCTTCTATTCTGTGGCTGGAGATCCTTTGGAGCCTTACTCTGAGTGGTATAGTTAAGTTGCAGTACTTCTTAAAAAGATGCATTTTCTAACCTGATCAATTTATATTGGTGGAGCCACTGAAAAGTATTCCGGTTACTAGTGATACCTGTTTTGGCTGATCTGAAAAACATGACCTCAATCTGAAGTTCTTACACTTTACTCACTTTCTTCCATTTTTATCAGACTTTTAAAGAATTCCATAGCTTTGTTATGGTAATAAGTGTATCTGAAATTATTCAAAGCTATGGAGTATAAATATGTATTAATATTATTTCTTTTATTTTGTCTGTGGCATTCATTATTAATCAGATTTCATTGAAGCTCATAGCTGTAAAATGCAAGATAAATTGACAGAAGTAATTGTTAATTTTACTAGTATGTTTCCTTTGACATATCAAATGGTAAAGAAGTCCTGAACTGTTGTGGTATTGTACCAGCACGTGCAGGATGTTTACAGACAGAGCTGGTCAGAGGGCAGGGGAGCCCAGAATAGATTTGAGGCAGCTTAGTCCAGGGTGTCAGAGAAGTGCACCTGGGACAAAGTTCAAACCTGCTGCCAAGGTCCATGAGCCATCCTTTCCCCAGATACAGATTGAGAACACGGAAGAGCACCAGTGGCTGCTGAGCCTTTCAAGACAAAGTTTTCTAAACTCTTGTTTCTAGGAGGATTCCTAGAAAAGGCCAAGGGAAGGAGGCCTAACAGTAACCCACAGGAAGATCCTAATAAGCCACCAGAAAAGGTGATGGGGTTCTCTGCATGAATTCAGTTCTCTAATTTGAATGGATTTCGGGGACTTTTTTAAAGTTCTATTTCTGTATTCCCCTTTGACCAAATAAATTGTTTTGTTCACCATGCAAAATGGATCAACTTCTGGTGGTACCTTAAACAGAATGTCTGATGGTCCAGTGATGCAGGGTTATCTCCCATAAGGCTATGAAGGGATCTTACCCCAGATTCCTCTGCATGTCAGTGGATGTTCTAACTACTGTGTTATGGTGCAAAGCACAGATCAATATATAGCCTTTTAACTATATTTTTCTTGATGAAAAAATAGTTGGATTAAAAGGTAGCTTGACAGATACCTCATAAGAAATACTGATAGAAGCGAATGCTTAGAGCTAGAATCTTGTGATGAATCCAGAGCAGTTTCTGACACACTGAAGAAAACTGCTTTGTGAGCCTGTAAGAAATGGGATGACACACATTCTGCTAAATGCTATCTTGACCTTCACTGAGTTACAAAATGCACTCTTGAAGCTCTCTGTTAGGCACAATAATCAGAAATTTTTTTCCTATACAAAAGATCACAGTGATGTAGGCAAAGACGGGTGGACAGCAGCACCCCAATAGAAGGGATTCAAAGGTTCAGTTAAAATTTCCTTCAGAAGTGGTGTCCTTCTGACAAAGGAGGAGAGTTGGGAAGGCTATGTACTTACAACTGAAGTTCTAGGGACTATTTCTTGTCCTCATAGTCTTTAACAGTTTTAGGTGCCTGGAATGTAGGAATACATGGATATAAAATAAATGTTCATTTAAGAATCAGAATCTTTTACCTTCTCTGTTCAAACACAAAATAAGTAATATTCAGTCATGAATACACTTGATTATTACTGCGCCATGCAAAGAAAACTTTAGTACTCCTTAGGATTTCAATATTATCTTCAGGTGATGAAACCTATAGTTTCATCTTTTTACATCTGAATACATTATTACCAAGTTTTGCTGTAGACTACAGGCACCTGTATGTAACAGAAGGGAAAAGAGCATGATCTTTCAACAGTAGACAAAACACATTTTTGACATCCTTCTTATTTAACCCCTTTTATTAGCTTTTCATTATTCACTGTTGGAATATATTACTCTGTGTTTGTAATATTCATTTTCCAGGAGACACACATATTAATCGTCAAAGCTCTTCTTCAAAATCAAATGGTGTAGCAAAAGCTTGGTGAAGAATAGGTACAAGCTGACAAGTTAACATTGCTTAATCATGTGTCCTGGGTTCAGCAGTAGCAGTTATTTTTCTCAGTCTTGGTGCAGTGCTCCAAGTGCAGTTTTTGACTCTCAGCCTGGAAACAGTGCTGATAACACCGATGTTTTTTAATTCTTGCTCAGTAATATTTACTCTGACCAAGGACTTTGAGTCTCATGCTCTACCAGGGAGGAGGGAAACAAGAAGCCTGGAGGAAGTGGAGACAGGGCACTTGACCCAAACTAGCCAAAAAGGTATTCCATATCACAGCATGTCATGACTCCTATATAGATTGGGGGCAGTTATTTGGAAGGCCAAGATTGCTGCTCGGGTTGGGCTGGGTATCAGTTGGTGGATGGTGAGTGGTTGTTTTCTCTTCCCTTGTTATTTCCTTTATCATTATTATTATTGGTTGTAGCAGCAGTGATTTGTGTTATACCTTAGTTACTAAACTGTTCTTATCTGAACTGTGGGAGTTACATTCTTTTGATCCTCCCCATCCCTCCAGGAGCAGGGGGGAGGAAGGGGAGGGGAGTGGGAGGGTGGCTACGTGGTTCTGAGTTATGGTTGGGCTTAAACCATGACATTCAGGAAGACAGTTAGTTTGAAATATAAAAATATTCTGCAAATAGATCCATCCTGAAGTTTAGGCCCTCACTCAAGCAGCTGCAGCTTCTAACTGGATGGTTTATAACTGAATTTTCTTTCATAGCAAAACTGTCTTTCTGGGCTTCTCTTAGGCAAAACAGGAGAATGGGCCTCCTGTCATACAGAAATTCGTAGTTCAGATAACCTTCTTATTATTAACTCAAATTTGAATAAGGAAGTGTCCAGTGTTAAAATAAATGCAGATATGAACTTTGCAAATATTGCAAATCTCAATCAGCCTTTCTGCTGTCACTTCAAAATCAGTGCAAATATTTGTTTCCAAGCTCCTTCTAAAATTTTTGGCCTTTCTTTTGTATTTTTTCCATAACTGTGGTTTAAAAAAAAAATGAAAATGCTGTGGTTCTGAACTAAAATATCTAAAGATTTGCTTGGTTGTGCATTCATATATTTAGTAAAAATAAAATGCATTATTTTAATATAGCTTATAATTTCTTCAGATTTATTTTTTTAATATTAATAAAATTGTAAGCAAAATACAATATGGCTTAGAAGCGCAGTGCTTCTCAGTTGAAGAACATTTGCTGATTGGCTCCAATGAGGACCTGTAGCAAGGTGCAAAGTGGAGCTTTGCTTTCACTATAATATGGAATTTAGCAATTATGAATTTAACAGTTAAATATACCTAAATGTTCTTACTTTAACTTCTCCTTATCAGCAAATGTGGAAAAATTACTTTATGGTGGGTAAGGTGTTGCCCTGATGATACTCAAGAGCTCTTTGTCTTCCTTATTCAACGAGAGACTCAAAGGTTTTGCAGAAGGTCATTGAAATTCTGTTATTCCTCTCAAAATGGAATTTTGCTCCTGAAAACAGGAGGGCTATAGTGATACATTTATTAACATATGTTGTGAGACAGCATTCATTATTTATCCCAAGATGTAAGAAATAATATTTTTAAGCAATTCTGACATATTTTTTGATACTAGAAAGCCTTGCTGTATTTTGCATGTACTAAAATTTATCCTTAATCTCTACATTTATGTTTGGCTTGTTTGTTTTATTTTTTTTAACCCAAGCTTCCACCAACACAGATTTTTATGAAAATAACAGATGCCAAGTTTATATAAAGGCTAATTCCTCTTCTTTCAGATGACCCACTTATGGTATGTACCAGTGTACTACAGTGATCCCATAATCATCTGGCCAATGCACATGTTCATTGCATTGTACAGCATCCTACAAATTCTTCAGACTTACTGAGAGAACCACAGCTGCCTGACCACACTGCCTACAGCATTGCTCAAGAGAAGTATTATGGATAACAGCCTAATGGCTTTCCTTAAATATCTTACCAAATAAACATCTTTCTAGTAAATCATATCTCAAATTTAAATAGACAGTATGGATAAATGAAGTATTTTCATTTTCTCAAATAAGAACAATATCTTTGATGAGTAGACATGATCTGGTTACATAATCTCTTTCAGGTTAAGATCATTTTAATATTGTTTTGCATTCACTACTTCAGCTGCCTCTTCCTATATGATGCTTATTATCAGAAAAGCAAGCAATTACCGAGACAATCTCGTCCTCTGCCGGTGCAGTTGCTGCTGATAGTGCTGCTGCCAGTGCTGCTGCCCTGGCTGCCTTCCTCATTGCTCTCTGAGTCTGAAGATTGGTAAAGTAGTTGACAGCTGCAAACTCAATAAGTGCAGAGAAGACAAAGGCAAAGCACACAGCTATGAACCAATCCATGGCAGTAGCATAGGACACCTTGGGCAAAGAATGGCGTGCACTGATGCTTAAGGTAGTCATTGTTAGAACTGTAGTGATTCCTTGAAAAGAAGAGAAAGAAAATTGTGGCATTAGAACTTTGCTTCAACCCTGCTATTCTTAAATTCATATACATATAAAAAATACTAATCCAACAACTCCTTTTTGGTTTTAGCTGTCATCCTACAAAGCAGCTAACCAACAAGACTGCTTTTTGTATTCTTGAATAATTCACTGTCTTAAGTATCTAAAAGTTCTGAACAAACTTTAATACATTGAGCTGTCTGGCAATTAAGATAACTACATACTATATGGTGCAGGTTCTTAAACCTGTGATAAACATAGTTATATCAACACAAGCTTAAACTATGAAAGACACTTTGCTTGAGGGGTCAGTAAGTGGATAGTTTCACAGAAATCTAAATTAACAGACTGTCATTTCCCAGAAATGATCCCCTCTTTTCTCCTGTTGTTACACAAGACAGATCATGGCTTACAGAACCTTCACTGAATCAATCAAATTCTGCATTAAAAATCAGCGGTAGGCTATGGTCCAAATATTCAAAAACCCAAGATTTTGGTTGTCTGTGCTATTATCTTTCATCACTGGATACTTTATTTAAGATTCACTAACAGTACCTTGATTTGAAAGCCCCTGTAGTTACAAATATGGAAGGACAGAAAAGCTACTTCTCTAGAGCTCCTTATCTATTTTCACAAAGCTGGTGTTGTTTGCTCATGGGCCTCATAGTGTTCTTCGAGTGAATTCATGAATTTATTCTTTCTGTTTTGAAGTGTATAACATTAATAATGTAGGAAATATACCCACTTCTCACTGCTGCTTGATACAAGCAAAAAGCACAAGAACAAGCTCATTAACATATAAGCCTCTGTGACTCATGTTTACTTATAATTATGCCTGCTAGAATGTGAAAACTGATGGTATTTAAAGGCATTAAGGTGGAGAATAGCCTCTTCTGCTTTTTTTCTGCAGTTGGGAATGGGTAGGTGGGAAAGTAAAAGATGTTATAATGCCATGTTGTGATGATGAATCAATATGCTATGGATGATGCTCAGTGGAAAGGATGCAGTGTCATTGCATATTGCAGCATCAAGACAGGGTGACTTGATTATTTTCAGAGGATTTTCTGCAACTGTTTCACATGATGTAGCTTGCCAGCTGCCTGAGGTTAACTGCGCCCCAATGTCATTACTTAACATGTTTTAATGAAATGCAAATAGGAGATGGTATAAAAATATGTAGGATCTCTACTTCTCCCAAATCTGCCAGGCTCATTTTATAATATGAATACAAGTGTGCCGAGATACATTTCAATTTCAAAGGTCCAGAATTAACTTTTCAATATGATGTGTGATTAGATTAGAATCTCTCCATGTGCTAGTTAGTAATAAAAATGATATATTCTGTGTCTGAATAAAAACTTCCTGCAGTGGGAATTTAAACTTAGGAATAGGACTCCTATTCTATTGCAGATATAGATAAGACTTCTCTCAATGTGGAGTGAATATTGATGAAATGCTCTGCACTGTGGAAAACTATCAAACTGAACGCCAAATTACAGTTGGTAAACTGTGTAACTGATGATTGTTTACCCCTGTCTTTCCACTTTGAGCACTTCTTGGTAAGTTTTGAAGAGTCTGTTACATAATGCAAATATTGAAATATGCTGTCTTTTCCTGCTAAAAAATAAAAGAACAAAAAAACCCCAAACACCTTTGCTATCTGAGACTAGATATTAATTTAAAATTCCCAGGGTGAGTTGCTGGGAAGGTAGAAGCTGACTACTGCCTTTCTGCAAAATAACAGATGAATTTTTTGCTAGCAGCAAAAAAGATTAGATAAAGGCACATAAAAATGTGAAATAATAGCCACTGTTATTTGGAGTCAGATCATACTTAAAATTAGACCTCCAGTAACCGTGCTTCTTATTCTAAGTGATTTCTGATAATGCCATGCTTCATAAAACTTCACACATACATATACATATATATGTGTATGCATAGCTACATACATAGCTCCACATTAAATAAGGAACTTAATACCAGCAATCTGCTGTTCTTTCCAAGGACACAATTATAAAGAACACAAGACTGCCTCTTCAAGTATTTCTGTCTCCCATTTTTCACTTGCAGGTCTGTAAAAAGGGAGATCATTAATTGAACTTTGCAAAAATGTTCAGAGTATTTATTGTAATATTACCTGCAAAGGATAATTGGCATCCTGCGAAGGATAACTGGCATCCATTTTGGAGGTAAATATTGTTGCTAAATTAATTTGTTCTGAAAAATTGTTTTTGCACATGGTTGTTATTCTTCTCCTATTAATTTCTCTTCTCTCAAACTTATAGTTTGGGAACTTAGAAGTAAAACTGAAAATTTATAATTCAAGTAATTGCAATATAATGCAGAAAGGATACTGACTTCTCCATTTTAAACCTGGTGTTTGTTGTTTTCCTTCTGGGAACTGAAAGTCTTTTTTGTTATATGGAATTTGTCCTCTTTTCCTTAGAGGAAGCTATTCAGAATCCATAGGATTCTGAATTAGTAAGGACTATAAATTCAGACTGTGCCTGGGAGAAATAAGAATGGAGCAAGGATTGAAATATTCTTCTAAAATGCCACCATGACTAATTTTTCACAATACCAAGAAAGGTGTCTATTTTAATATTTTCATAAAATATAATCTGTTCCTAATTCTATATTTAGTCTTCAGTATGGTATGTAAGAACTGTTATTCTAGTGTTTGGGGTATCTATGTCTTTATTCCTGAATTAGCTAAAGACATATTTGCACATTACTGAAGCATATAGAACTGACTTCCACTGCCCACTAGGTAACAAATATGTTTTACTCAAAATGTAGAGGATGTAACTGTAAAGTCCGGAGATGCAATATAAAACCAAATCAGGTGGCACTGTGTTTGGTGTACAAACCTCCTGTATATTTTATGTTTCAACTGCAAAAAAAAAAAAACCCTGGAAAATGTATTGCCTGATATTTTTATATTTTTAAGCATTTAACAAAATCCCAATTGCCAGATAATAATACTTTTAAGTGCTTAATGATCCCAAACTGTATCCTCGCTCCTAATGAGAATTTCAAGAACAAAACTGTTGATCTTCCCTCAGAGGCACCTTAGGAAGCTGTGCTCACTTCACATTCCTGAAAGTCTGCAATGTTTTTATATATACAATTCTATGCAAGTAGGAAATGCCAACCAATTGAAATAAAATAGCAAAAAATCTGTAGCCTGCTAACTACAATTGTAGACTTGTTTTTAATTATGAGACTTGTATCATTTATGCTTAGGGAACATATAGCTGCCTTTTTGTTACTGAAGACAAGTCTCTTAAAGGCAATTTTTTTAATACAAATACTATTTTAAGAGTTGCTTTTAGGATGGCAAAATGTTTGTGTATGTGGATTCATGAAGTTTTTGTCAAGTTTTATTACTTTTGCTTAGTATTTTTCTCATAGTTTTTCTAAAAACAACAATTCAGTCAGTGAAAGTTACCTCTTAATGAGTGCAGTTGCAGAGCCTATCAATATTGCAATTGGCAGGGTTTGTGCAATTTAACAGCAGAGCACACAGTAGAAATTAAGGAGACAAAACTCACAGCTTTGGGAGCATTAATTCAAACCACTGGGAAGAATTTACAATGTGGACGTGCCTTTCACGTTACAACTCCATTCTGTGTTAGGGACAGGATTCATCTCAACTTACTTTATTCATCTAAATTCCTTGCTAGTTGTTTAGATAACTTTGCAGACAAGGAAAAGAGAGCACTTCAAAGTGCTAGATGAGGTACCTTATGTCATATGAGGTTAATTCCACCCTATGTAGTTTATTTTTTTTCCTGAAGCTTTAACTCAGATTGGTTTCAGAAGCTAATAAATCAATAGAAAAATACCACTTTAAAAAACAGAGAGGTTGACATTTACTCTGGAGTTGTCCCTTCCTGCATACAGAAAATATACTGAGGAGACAAAAACCACCACAAACAAGTCTGGTTAACCAAACATTCTGATTAAAGAATTTTGAGCCTTGTGAGCAGGTTGAATATTATTTGGTTTAATTTTAGTGTTTACTTTTGTTCACTGAAACCTACTAGCTGTCTTTTCCAGTCCCCATTGGATTACAGTAGCTGTTTGATGCAATGGATTCCATACAGTGAATGAAGGGAATGATAAAACAAAACACAAATACCAGCCACGGTTCTCGCTGGGACAGATTCTTTGTTGATCCAAAACACAACTTGAGACAGGACTACAGTCATGATGCATGGAATGTATGTCTGAATGAGATAGTAGCCTATTTTCCTTTGAAGATGGAAATAGAGCAGCTGAAGTGAATATTCGCCTAAAATAAACAAGCAATGAAAGTAATGAATGAATGGTATATGTGATGCTGAGCTGTTCAAAGACCTTAATGCAGCGTACCAAAAACTGTTCTGGCTGGAACAGACTCCTTATTAATCCAGAAAGACACCTGAGAAAGAAGGACTGTCATAATGCATGGAGTATATATCTGTATCATGAAGTAGCCCATCTTCCTTTGTAAGTGGAAATAAACTGTCATGATTACATATTCACCTGTTAAGAGACAAGTATGTCAGCATTATTTTGGCAACATATAAGTAAGAATTATTGGCTTAAACCCAACATGCTATTTTCTGAGGAAAGCACTTACAGGCCTTCTGGTGCATAATAAAAATAAGCTGATTAAAAAAAGGTAACTGACCTCACAGAAACAGAGGAGAATAGTATTTATTTTATGTACTGCTTTTACTAGGGCAGGGAGGCAGGGGAAATTCTGAGGAACTGCATGAAAAATTGTATGTTTAAAGAGACTGTATTGAAAATCTTTAAAGAGAAAATTGTTAGAGTCCTTCCAAGTGTTATAGTTTTTTAAAATGGCAAATGATATTTAAACTAATTCAGTTCTACATGAAAAAGAACTGCAATTTATTTTCAAGATGTTTGTAATGTCAGTAGTTCTCACATGGCTACATCTTACCTGTGTTAGATTTAATTGTTTCACTAGATACAGTTTGTCCTATGAGGTCATATTGGAGGAGACTGGAAGACTCCTGTGGTACTTCTACTGAATGCAGGGGTCCTTTTTTCCATGTATAAATTATTTCACTTTTTGGATAAGCATCTGAATTATGGAAGGGGAGATTAAATTATTAATTATGTAATTTATAAAAGATTGAAAAAATACCTGATCCTGTTTGTGGCTTGAATACCTATAGCAACATGTATCATGCTCCAATGGTTTCCCAACCTCATAAATGACAAAATGCAAAAAGAAATCAACAATAAGATAACGGCTGAGGTGGGACCAGATAAACACCAGCTTTTGTTTCTTAATTTGCTATGAAGCACACACATAGATTACCACAGCTCAACTAAATATTTTTGAAATCAATTACCACAGATCAACTAAATATTTGCAAAACTAAATGCAGTAAATGTATCACAGCTTTTATGACTTGCTGAAGGATCCACTTTGACAACTAAATGTGTAAGAATAATAAACAATAAAATATTCTACAACATTCACCCTTCAGTGAATAATTCATGTCCCTGTGAATAGTCTGAGTCTCAGAAGAGAAAGTAAGGTTCTAGTATAAAAAATATGATAAAATATCTCAGCTGTGTCCTGTCATTAAGTAGTGTTCTAGGATCTTATTTCTGATCTTCTCACATACAGGTAGACTGAACATATTACTATAAAAAACTGAAAGATACAGAAAAACTTACAGCTTCCAAACTTCAATGGACAAGCATGTCCATCCATAGGGAAGTTCACCAACCGCATAGGACAATCAGCATTAATGGTTAGTCTAGAATACATTATAGTAGATGACAATGAAAAAAGTGGTATGTGGGAACACTGCTGAAAGACTCAAAAAGAAAGGTGAATCAAAAGCGAAGGAGAGGCTCTCACCTCATTGTGTAAAGAATAGTTCCATTCTGCATAATTCTGAAAAGTTTGTTAGGAGTTGTCATATTGTGAGCAATTGATTTTTTTCCATTTCTAAAAAACGTGTCTGGTGTCCAAATTTTACTGACCATTAAATTGTTCAATCTCAGAATTTCAGTTGGCCCACTAAACTTCAACCTCTCATCAGTCCATGTCTGCCGAAAGAAGACGTCCATTGTGTATTCCTATGGAAAATAAATAGGTGGTTGACTTATATGTGGGGGTCAGCAGTCCCAAGTTACTGTATATACAGTAACTCCATGAAAGAACCTACCACATGTGTCAACGGCATTTCATTTACTACTTAAACACTTAATCCTATTACCATTAAGTAGCTATTAAAAAAAAAAGTAGTCTACAAAAACATACCCTAATTTCTTTTTATTTAAATAATAGCTACAACTTAACGAGTGAACAAATAATTTTATATGAGTAAGGAAAAAACCCATCATTGTCCTCTCAGAAATAATAATTTATTTCAAAGTGACTGAGGTCTAAGAAAATACAAATGTCTAGTTTAGTAATTCTTTCAAAGTGCAAAACCAACGTTTAATTGCTAGGGAAAAAAAAATTACATACTCGGTGCTTCTTCTGCTTGTTTCTTTGGATATTGATGAAGAAAGGACTGATATGAGCCACATCACAGTAAGATTATGGTGTCAGGTTAATATTAGTCCAAGGAGTTCTCTAAAGTCAATTAGGAAATGGAGCTAAACCTTGGCTGAAAGATTTTGTAAGGTGGCAAAGTTATGCCTTCCCTTTGACTGATGAAGAGAGGTAGAAAAAGCTTTTGGTTTTATCTTGATGCTCGTAGTTCCTAGCCTGCAAGCTGGATTTCAGGGAGGGTGCTGCTTTTGTAATTGACAGACTTAACCCATGTCTGCAGCTACCTGTCTCTGGGGACACCCAGCATGACAAGGAACATCTATTTCAGAAATGGCACTGTGCCCCTGCAGCTACGTGTTAGGTTGTTTCCTACCCTGCAGACTTGATGGTGTCAGGCAAACCTATGTGTTGGGCCATAGATGCTTACAATCTTCTTAATGAGGTTAAAGAGGCATCTTTGACCTCCCATCAGTGCCCTCACCTGGAATTAGTGCTGCATTCCGTGCTCGGGCCTGGGCCATGGGCTGCCCTGGCTGACTCTGCCTGGGGAAGTATCTATATGCAGTTCCAGACAAACCGCTCTGTTGGGCCTGAGAGATTGTCAGGAAGATTAAGCCTCGTAATCTGCTTTAATGACGGTCAACTCAGATGGCACCATAATGAATCCCGGGAAAGGGGAGCAGGGGCAGCAAGCGGGCCCTTACCATCTCCACGTCGGACACCGGCCCAAAGCTGGTCACGTAGATGTCTGTTTTGACTTCAGTCACAGCGCCTGCGAGACACAGAGACAGGCTGGGAGCGGGGCGAGGCCCCTCGAGGCACCGCGGCTCCAGGACCATCAGCAAGAGAGCCAGCGGGCTCGGGGCTGGCGGGGCACGGGATTCTGTCCTCTTCTGCCGCCCGCTGTTGGGTTTCACTGCCTCCCTCCTGCTGGGTGCGGGACGGGACCGGACCGGACCGGACCCTCCTCCCCTCGCCAGTTCGAGCCACCAGCTCGTACCCCCCTCCCTGAGCCGTGCGCTCCCAGGCTCCCCGAGGGGATGGGAGTTTCCCTGTACCTCCGAACCCCGGCCGCAGCCTGTTGTCGTAGCCGTCCAGAAGCTTGTCGAGGATCCGAGTGATGTTTTCCAAGTAAAGGTCCCCCCCGCCGCCCTGGTCCCCCAGCGCCGCTGCCGCCGAACTGCGGGGAGAGGCGAGTCCCGCAGTCAGACCCCTCGTACCCCCATCCCCACGACTCAGCCCTTCCGCCCGGCGTGCGCCCGTCGAGGGCCCGGCCCTCTGGGACAGCTGAGGTGGGAGAGGACCCCACCGTTTCCTTCTTCCCACTCCTGCAGGCCGCGGCGGGGTTTGAGGGAGCCTCAGGGGGTTAGGGGGGAGCTCACTCACCTCACAGCGAGGCATACCCAGGCGATGAGCAGAGCCATAGCTCAGGTATGTGCCAGGATTCTCAGGTGCCCTCAGACCCGTCAGCTGGAGTAAGTTGCGGGGCTCATCCTTCCTCTCCCGGCCAGGGGCTCTGCCGGGCGGCGATGCCCAGAGTGAGGTGCCTTACGCCCTTCCCCGTGGCCCTCGGCCGCCCTCTGCCCGGATGGGGAGGTGGGGAGTGTGCAGCCGTTGGTGTCCTTTGGCTCCAGCCTCCTCTGACTGCTCCGGTGGGGAGCTGTGGTCTGAAGGGACGGTGCGTGGCCGGAGAGCAGTGACAATAATCGAATAAGGCATTAGGGGAGATTAAAAGGAAGAAATCCACTGCTAGTTTTGGCATGGAATTAGCAGGGACCCGTTAGGAAATCTGGAAAAGCGCTGGCATCTTGCTGATAGAGATTATGTTAGAAATGGCCTCAGTTTTTATTATGTTTATGGTTCACAGGGAGATTATTTTGCAGCTTCTGCATCATTAGAACTTTGGGGGAAAACAAAACAAAACATAAAACAACATACAGTTTCCAGTTTACTGTTTTTATTGACCTTTCTCAACATAGCTTCTCACAATCAATCTTTCAGAAATGTACAGAGCACTTGAGTATCTAAACATTACTACACGGACACTGAACAGTGAAAGTTGGTTCTGGTTCAGGTTTTTGGAATTGTTTTATGGGTTGGTTTTTTTGGGGGGGTTGTGTTGTTTTTTGTTTGTTTGTTTTTTTAATGCTAAGCTGTTTTGGAGGGTTACATACACAGATTTCACTCGGACTTTAAACCAGGGCATTACTAGGACTTTTGTTAGAATTGGAGCTCCTTACTTTTAAACCACTGGGATTGTAGATCATTACTAATTTTGTCCTGATAAGTACTGACTGGATCATTACTGTTCCTTCCTTCAGTAAGTGTGTTAATGTAGTCAGCCTTGAAGGAAAAGAAGTTCAGGCTGCTCCAGCTTTTCATGTGACCTCGTTATTTCTCATAAAGCCAATGAATGATGTAGCACCTATGTCGTTCTGCTACACTGTAAACAAAGCAATTGGGTAAATTTTCTTTCCTTATGCTAATGCAGAGGAACACATAACTAGACCAAAGGAAATTAACTGCATTCATAAAATTTAGTTGCATAAACCATCTTTGTATTACCAGCTTCTAAGCAAATCCATTTAATTATCCAGCAATGGAAAATAAGTATTTGATTGAAACTAAGAGAATCGTGTATTTATTCAGTAGTAGGGCTTGCAGAAGTCCAGCACTGAGGTTTTGTGCTCAGGTTTTTTGTTTAAGAGAGATCTTGATGCTACAAAACCAATGGAATATAAGAATGTGATTAAAAATACAGGAAATCCTCTGTCTCTGAGTCTGTTTCCCTGTTGTTGTGAGCTGTAGCATATAACCCACATAGGTGGGCTGGTTGCACACAGCCAAGCGCTGGCTCTGCCTTTAAACAGTGATGAACCCAAATTCTTGAGAGGCTTTGGTGCTTTATGAATACACAAATGTGATCTCTGTGACTTTATCATGAGCTAGTAGTGTTCTGTATATCTGTTGATACTTGGAACTATTTATCTGCATGATTTTATTCACAGACAATAATGCGGCATTAGTGAAAAAATCAAAGGCTTTTATGAAATAGTAGGTAGAAAAGGGAACAGTAGGAAAAGGAAATCAGCAAATAAGAACCTTCTGGGGTTATGTTCTTCTATCTGCTCTTGATTTAAAACCTGCCAGTTTGAAACTTTACCCAATTTTTCAAATGTTTGATCTTACTGAGATGTTTGAGGCTTTTGTGTGCACTGCTCTTCTCAGAACATTTAAACTGCAGTTAACATATAAACGCCACTAATACCCATTTTTGCAAATATACTTCCATTAGTATTAAATAAAACATTTTAAAGTTGTGGGGTTTTGTTTTCTTTTTCTGCCTCCACTGGATCACTTTATTCACCTCTGAGACGTCAATGTTCTGTAGCTTACCTTACATCTCCTCCTGCAATAATGTCCCTTTCCTTTTCAAATGAAAGGAAAAAGAACTCCTGGCATAATGTTAGCAGGAGTATTTTAATTTCATTCAGAAAATGTGCAAGAGGAGCAAACTTTTTAAAATTAAGCCCATGCTTTGTCCAGTCAGAATCTCTCATCTTAATTGCACCCATTCTATTTGTCTTCTTTTAAAAGATTTATTTTAGCAAGTTCTTTTAATAAGCATCTCCTGAGCATTAAAAGCCCAATGTTACATCAGGCCACCAACCACTCCTTAATTCCTTTACCTCACTTTGCTTTGTTGCAAATTAAACAAGAACACATTTTCTGTTAATCGCATAATTTACAACTGCCATTTGTTCAATAGCCCCCTGTTCCAAATTAGACTTCTCTTGTGTAAAAAAGACAAACCGTCTGTTTCATTCACTAAGAGTAGACTAGGATGTGAGTCAGAGAAATGGAATAGTTGGGGGTTTCCCCCTGGAAATCTGGGGAGATTAATACATTTACTTTTTTGGACCAAGTTGGACCTACAGCATAGAAGCTGTTCTTGGGACATCTGTGACTGTCTTATAGAAAAAGCATCTATGTAAGTACAGGGGTTAAGAAGTTAGCATTTAGATATATGCCCATCTGTGGAAGCCTACTTCATCACTTATTTAGACTGAAAGATAGGTGCTCTGTGGAGAAAACAAAGAAAGAAAACTGAGAACAGAACCTCTACATGAATTTAAATGTTCTAGGAATTCACTGCACTCAGTTTATCCTTTCACTCAAGAAAAGGCAAGCTAAAGGGATGATTTTAACAGATAAACAATTCACTACTTGCCTTCAAAATGAAAATATATACCATGACACTTGTCCTCAAACTGGACAGTTGTGTTGAACCCCAGCCATCAGAAATGTGAGGTCTAAGCAGCATCATGTTTAGTTATCCAGACTTAGTATCACTACTGTAAGGAGCACAGTGCACATCTCTTGATGCCAGCTTGCATCCTGAAAAGGGTAATTTGCAGCAGTAGCAACGTAAATTAGCAACGGATTCTGTGTTATACATCTATTCCCTTTCAGTCCCTGAGCTAGCTTTTGGACTGCTTCACAGCACTGGGCTTTGCTCTGTTATACTGTTGTTGAAGTTAATTAATTACTGCCATAAATAAAGGAATGCAAGTTGCAGTTAGGGAGCTGGGTGTAATTCCAAATGCAGGGAATCAATATGAGTTTAAAGCAAATCCAGACTAATGTGTGTATTGAAGAAGCTAGAGGAAAGCATACATGTGCATCAGCTTGAACACTTCCTGGACTCCCTTAGTTGTCTACTGTTAGCTCACCTCTGAGCTAACACCTCTCAGCAGTTCTTGCATGGCAGAATGGATCTCAGATGGCAAGGCAGAGAACTTGGACAGACAAGTGGAGTGCAGTGTTTGAATGAGCTACATAATCGCAGTCTGGAATTTCCCTGCAGGAGAATGACATGACAATATTGTTTGTAAGGAATTTGCAGAGAAGAGTCAGAGATGGCAAAAAACAGTCTCAAAGCCACTCAAAATATTCCAGCCCTGCTTTCTAAAATGCTGAAATCAGCCTTTGCATGGTGAAGGCAGTAGAAGGGACTTTACTGTCTGTCACAGAGCTAAATGGTTTCGTGAGCTGAAATAGGCTTTGGATAGAATTTTTTAAGCTAGTTTAACTTGAACTTTCAGTTCAAAACCTGATAACTCATCTCATTCATAAGCTATGTAAATCATGTTTCCTTTATGTGGATTTGGAATTTTCAAGTCTGAAACAGATATATTCCCTTTCTCAGCAGGTTTGAAGTTCTTTGAACCAAGAAGTTTTGTACTCTTGAGTTTGTTTTCAAGTTATGAAGATAAATACTTGCAGTATCAAACACACAAATTCCTTTATCAGAGAAGATCAAACTACAAGCAAGTTT
This sequence comes from Agapornis canus, assembly GCA_036873685.1. NCBI lineage: Eukaryota > Metazoa > Chordata > Aves > Psittaciformes > Psittacidae > Agapornis > Agapornis canus. Next base: position 16,565 of record JBAFWW010006395.1, read on the forward strand.
TAATGAGACTGTGGTTATCAGGCCAGTAAACATAGCTGAAAAAATTATTTGGAAATCATCATTTTATAGGTCAGTGATCTGAACAAGCTTTGTAAAGGAATAGTGGTCATGGAGACAAGAGAAGTTTCTTGGGAGCCAAAACCCCCATGAGAATAATGAAAATGTTTATCTGACAAAAAACTTGTCAGTAACGTATGCTTTGGGCATTTAAGTAAACAAACAGTTTGAAAATTGAATGAGAAAGCGGCATGAACTGGACACCAGCTTGGAAAAAGTGAATGGCAATTTGAGAAGTGTGGTGGCAAGATTACACCTTCCAGCTGCTAATTTTATCACCTTGTGAGGTGTCATTAGCACTCTGATGAAAGATGGTATTTCTGATTAATTTGGGAATACTATTGCTGAAAATTAGATGAGTTTTGCAGCAGCTGAAAACTTCTCAAGAAGGGTGTTTGTTTACTTCTTGAAACAGGAATTTTGAAATGAAAATAGCAGTTCTGTGGCAAATAGCAAGTTAAAATGTGACAAATTTGGCACAAAGGCTACAAGACTGCAATTAAATCTCTTGTATTTGCGGTTACTCTGATACATGCTAATAGTTCAGCTCCTGACAGGGATTTCACCCTTACCCCCCCCCAATTTCTTTTTCTTCAGTATCTACATACCAGATAAGGAGAAATAAGCTTTTATGATGTGGATCTGATTACTAAATTAATTAGAGTGACCTATAGAAACTTTCTTTAAAAAGTGCCTTAATGAAAAAATTTGGATTTCAGGGTTTTGGCTGTTTGCTTCATTTGGTTTTGGTTTGTTTGGGGTTTTGTCTGTCTGTTTGTTTGTTTTTTTACTAGCTTTACTTATTTCCAAGTGAAGAAATTAGTTCTGTGGGGGATTCACAGCAGAGATATAGGAAAATACTTCTACCCTTGTACAATTCTGTGTACAGGAGATGCATACCAGGTTGCTATAGCTTCATGGTCATCTTTCTGTCACGGGACAGTGTTTATCCTGTTTACCCTTCCAGTATATTTCCTCTGCCTTCAAAAATCTTCAGGGACAATATATTCACATATTGGTACCTATGCTGTTCACCCCACCCTGCCACTGTGAACAGAGTGGATGAGTCATCTGCTCACAGATTGCCTCACTGGTACCTTGCAATGCGGGAGCTGGCATAGGACAGAGCAGCTCTGAGAAGAGAGGCAGCACACAGTAATAAAGGTGCCTTTGTCCTACTCATCTGTGTCCTCTACAGAGCTTGACGACAGGGAAAACTTGTTTTCTAATTGATATGTACAAATATGCGTTATGCACCTGCAAACACAGATACAAACATACATTCTTACTGTTACCTATTAAAGACTTAAATATTTGAGTCTGTATACATAGGAGTTTGAACTTGAGTTTGCTTTTATGTCTAGGAAAACCAAAAATCAAAACCAGACAGAAATCATAGCATATTGCTCCAAATTTCAGGTTCATTCTTTGTCATTATTCAATGAGCAGACTAACATAAACACTTCAGTAAAGGAAGAAAGCCTGCTTTTGGCAGACCTATTGGGCAGTGAATTAAACAAATTCTTCATTCTCCTTTTTGAAGGATATAGGACAGACTGCTGTTCAGTTGTTAGTACTTGTTCCACCTACTGTGCAGGTATATAAATGACATTTTGAAGTACAAATAGAACTGGCTCTGAGGTGTATAGATAGATAGAAGTATTGTGTGGTTTCTTGTTTGGGTTATTTTTTAGTGATTTCTATCAGTAATCATAAGGAGCTTTCTGGGAAATGTGAAGCATCCTTGAATCATTCCATGGAAGCTGCTGACTCTCTTTACATACACATGGCATCTACAAATAACCTAAACCAAACTGAAGCTCAAAGGCTCCTTCCCTACTGTATAGAGGTGGAAAACAGCAAAACAGAGATGGTAGGAACCACACAGAAGTAAGCTGTGTAACTCTCCCTTGCCTCAGTACTTGAAAGACCTTTTCTTTTGTCAGCATTTTTGCCATCTGCTGTACCAGCCACCTTTGAATATTTACTGTCAAGAGGGCTCTCAGTTCATGGCAGCAACCGTTTCCCATTCTTAGTTGCAGAGAGAAAGGAGAGTGATAGCAATACAACATAACAGTCTGTGTCATCCTGTGCTTCCAGGTGTTTCAGTCACCTTTTTTTAAGCACCATCAGCTGATGGCTGAGTGATCCTGTAAGTGAATACACATCCTGTAAGTGAATAAGGGAAGAAATGTTTCACTTTTTGAAACCTTACTGGGTCTCCAGATGATCTTATCTATGTAGTCAGGTTTGAAAGACAAGCCTGTGTTAAAAGAGGATGTTCTCTCATATTTCAGTGGTGCTATAGAGAAAACAAAAATCTGATTCACTAGGTTTATTGTTAAGTGTACTTGGTGTTTATCATCCATTATTATTTCAATATAAGTAATATTTACAGAGCCATTTACAACTAACGAATGAGGCTTAGTGTTAATATCAGGAAGAAAATAGTATCCTTTGTCTCAGGACAGTCACAGTATGGGCAAAGCACGTTCTACTTTACATTCTGTATTTTTCTGAATCTTGCATAAACTTGGCCATCTTGATTACATTGGCAAGTGTCCCAGCCCTAATTTAGAAGAAGAAAGATCTCTGTATGCGACTGTCAGCTGAGCATGGGTCCTATGATTGTTTGGGTGTGTTTCCAGCACAGGTGTAAGGTGTAAGCTCTAGTTGAGAACAAACCCTTCTCCAGCAACAGCACCTGGGGTAGGAGGTCCTGGCAATTGCAGATTTGCTGCATCTAAATTAGTGTGATTATATAATAGTAATGGTGGTGGCTCTTTCTTAACAGTGAACAGGAGCTGAAACAGTTATGGTTTCTAGCCTGCCACTCTTCTTTGTCTTTTGAGAATCAGTGAACACAGATTCTTGGGTCTCAACATTTCTGCTTTACTTGGAGGTCAGTCCTTTTCTATGTTATCTAGAGAAAATGCTTATCTCAAATGCACAATGAAATAGAGCTCAGTAACTCCATGCTGTGCTTCTATTAGTTGTGTGGTAGCATATGGTTTTCTGTTCAGTTGTGTAGATGATAGACTAACAAGGGTTTACAGGCAGAGCACAGTCACATTCAATATCATAGTCTTTGATATAAAGATGCCTGGATAAGAATACATGAGGCTACACAATACACAAGTAATTCAGAAGATTGTAATGTGTTGGTTAATATTCTCTCCTCAAGCACATTTCCTCAGGAGTATGCATTTAGAAATCAAACTAAAGGAATAAGCTTCGTTTTCAGATGTGTATTTAACAATTCTTTACCAAGTATCACTTAACAAGGTTTGTTTTATTGTAGAGAATTAGAGTCAAATTTAATCTGGTTTCATGTGATTTTTTGGACAAAGCTAACTTTCTAAATTAAGTGAAACTTAGTTCTCAGATATGGATATTTCTATACTTGATTTTTTTCTTGCAAAAGTAGGCTTAAAAACCCTCAACTCATCTTAGAGCGGAACGAAGGTGAAACAATGTACTTCTTATTTAATTTTCAGACAGGTTAATTAGTTTGCTTTTACCCAAGAGTGAAATAAAACAAAAGGCAAGGGGAGAAGAGAAAGAGCTTGTTTGCCTCTTAGAGTCAGTTAAACTTTTATCTTGCTTTTATGTGTCTAGAGAATCCATGTTTTTCTCTCAGAATCTTAAATTTCACTTATTTTGGAATGTATGCTCACTAGCAAACTAATATAGAAGTATTGATTTATTGCAGTAGCTCTGAATAAGATCAATATATGTTAGATGCAGAATGTCTTAAATGTGTGTTTTATTCTACTAAAACCATTAATGATTCACTTTAGAGTAACTGTGGAATACATTGATAACCAGTAATATCCTCTCTAGCTCACACTCCTTGACTGCGATCAGAGATTCAGAGATTGGATTTATGTCACTTCCCTGTAGATACTCACCTAAGCACTTCAGTAAAATTAATTCATCTATATTTCCTCTCTGTTTTGTATATTCTCTCAGAAACTGTTATATAATTGAAATACCTAATTTAAATGCATGAGTTCCAAAGCCACGTGCTTGTATCTTTGTACATTTCAGAGGGTGCTATTAGCTGCATACTCAGTTAAACAGAGAGTAAGCACCTCATGGAAGCTGTTTGACAGTCAGAAGTTAGACCATCTTTTAAATATTGGCTATTATATAACATTATTTTTAAGAAATGTACTAAGATCAATACATGAAATGAAAAGCTTTAAATTGAGACCTCACCTGGAGCATTGTGTGCAGTTCTGGTGTCCTCAACATAAAAAGG
>JBAFWW010006397.1:0-14308 GCA_036873685.1 Agapornis canus
ACTGGATGATCTTAAGGTCCTTTCCAACCCTAACTATTCTATGATTCTATGTTGTAAAGAAATATTGGGCAAAAATTGTTTTGGGTCATAATACTGGGATTATTATTATTAAAGACCCTGGAATACTAGGATTGTATAACTTAAGTACTTGAATGTTTTTGGTTTTGAAATGTCAGTGTTTCTGACTGATTTTCATATGAGAGAATAACACTTCCAGTATTTTCACAAGTATCTCTTTCTTTTAGCTCTTTGATGAAAAGCTCCAGAACTGCAAAGATGATGAACAGAGAAAAGCAAGTACATTTTGTCTTAAATATTGCTTATTTTGCTTAATCAGAGGGTTTTGTGCATCAATATAGTCTATAGAAATTTAAAGTACAGTTCAAATTCATCAAGTTGTAGAAATCGGATAACGTTTGTGTTGTGAATAGGTTGCAAATAGAATTTTTAGTAATATTGGATGTCACATTAAAAATAACTTCAGTCTGTAGGAAATGATTATTCCTGTTATCCAGCTGTCAGAAACGTTTTTAACTTAAATTTGCTATTTTAAAATCTTTAACAAGGATGAGTGTTCAATGTTTGTAGGAATAGCAAAGCTAATCTGAAGAAAAGCAACCCTAAGAATCATGTATTTCACATAATCAGTCTGCATCCTGCGTAGTTCTGTGACTAGTATGCCACATGTTGGAAGTCTGAGAATACCACAGCTCATACACCTTACGGGAGGATGTCAGAGATGTAACTTGCTCTATGAGGAGCACTACCTTTTTATAGTGAATGTGTGTTTTTTTGTGTCACTCCCATTCCATTTCTAAGTCAAATTCATAGGTCAGATCACTATGTTTAAGAAAGGCCTAAGCATACCTTGATTGTGTGGGTCTGGCAGTTAAGTAGCATGCTGGTTTTGTATATTGTGTGGTGTGGTGTGGAGGAGGGATTTAACAATTCCTAATGAAGGGTTTGTCACTGAGGTGTTGCTTTTGTTTCCAGCAGATGCAGTAATTCCAATATCATAAAGCAGTGGTGGATTTCATCCTAGTTCCCTCTTTCCCCCCAGATTCACTTATGAAAAACAAGCTGGTGTTTGGTTTCAGTTTTGAAAACAGTTTGATGCTTTCTGTGATAAGTTTACTTATTTATAATGGCTGTGACCTTTCATGTTTTATCCATCTTGTTTGATGTGTTGTGTGGCGTCTCAGGGACTTCACAAGTGATGGTCTGTCTGGAGTCCTTCTGCACATACAGGCTTTTAAAATAACATTTTAAAGTACAAGCATTCTCTGCGTAAATGTGTTTAATCTGTAGACAAGTGACCAAAAGAGGAAGATCTAAAGGTTTTGTGTTTGTCCTTCAGTGTGTCCTACTGGGAAGAGTTCTCCTTCAATTTTGACCTCCCTCCAGATGCTTCTTTGCCAACCAGGCAGTACTTTCTTTTTCACTGTGACTGTGCTTCTAAACCCTGGAGGCATTCTGCATGTTATGCTGATTTCTTTCTTTATCTCTGCAAGGTGTCTATGGAACAGACAGATTGACTTTATAGAGAAAGCAGGAGGCTTGTTTAGAATAGGTCAGCTTCCTCTGGTTTTAAATCTTGATGAGTATTGCTATTACTATATTTATTCTCTATTAAAAATGAAAGACCTGCCAAAGCACTTTTTTCATCATGTCTCTTCCTGTACTAAAGCATCTAAGAGGCTTTTGATATTGTATTGAGTGGTTCTCCTGTTTGTTTATGGAAGTGTGGTTCAGCTATCAGACTGTGGGCTAAGTGTAACCCCAGGAGATTTCCATCCAACCCACAGTTTTTTCTTCTGAGGAAACAAGATTTGGTTATTTGAATGGTATTTGCTTCCCAGCTGCCTGAGTGGTACAGCCAGACATATATAACCTGAGCTATTGTTCTTTCAAGTGTACAGAGCATTGAAAACCAGGACAGCTGGTTATTAGTTACAGAATATTTGGGGTTTTGAAGGTAACAGTATATAGGGTATAGGTGTTCCAAGATGCTTTTAAGATCTCTTGGGTAACTTTGAGACATGATAATACTGTTGAACTTGGAAGAATACAGAACAGATGTAAAAATGAAATTTGAAGACTGAAATAGTGACTGTCACAATTTCACTGTGTTGTATTGATACTCCTGGCAGATGTACAACTACTACTGTGTAGTGGGATCATTCTGTCTTGCAAGCATACTATAACTACCAGTGCTGCCAGTTTTGCTGAATCTGTTGGTGCAGTACAATGTATATATCTGATTATGTGGGGAGTAGAGGAAGGTGCATGACCTGAAGGTAGTAGTGTTTCAAGGTGAAGATGAGAATAGTACCATATTTTCTTACAGTGCTAACAATATTAGTGGTGAGAACTTGAAGTGAACCTTGCTGTTCAGTTTTGTGAAACTTACCTTGACCACACATATCAGGGAGAATAAAACTGTAAGTACCCAAAAGTATCAGAGATGTACATTTGACAGGCTGGAACAGAGCTGACTTGACTTAAACAGGGAAGTGTAGCCTGCTTAAGCTATTTGCTACACTACTACACAATCATTAGTTTTTGTGAAGTAAATCCATGCCTGAGCCCATGGATTCAGGTTACATCTTAATGATTCTAAGAGCTGGCTGCTGTGCCTACGTGCCTCTGTCTGCTCCCTCTTTGCTGAATGAGCTGATCCTTCTGTACTTACAGGATCATTGAATGAGGCAAAAGTCATGTCCAGTGAAATAAAATTAGCTTTCTGTTGGGTCACCAGTAGCTTCATAAAAAATCAGATGCCGAGGATGTGCAACAAGCACCAAGTAGATAGAGTAATTTCAGCAGCAGCCTGCAATTTAATTAGATTAGGTATAGCATGTGGTTGCATTCTGCAAATGTAAGTCTGCAGGAAATCCATGTTTCATTTGTAAGTATATGTATTCATTACCTAAGGCTAAGGAAACTTGCTAAGATTTCATCTTCATTGGTTTTCAGAGTAGGGATGTTGAAGAGAGAAAATGATGATTACTTTTAGTCGTACATTATATTCTTGAATTTTACTTTATTGTTAATGTTTATCTCCAGCATACCTCTTTTTACCTGCTTGGATTTTTTCCTTACAGCTTCATATTTTCTAAATTATCTGTATGGCTTAACTTTAATGGAGGTTTAAACAAAAGATAGTAAGAATAAAGTTAAAAGGGTTGTAGCAGAGCATATACATAACAGTGTAGTTTTGTACAGTTGATGAGATACAAGCATTCTCCTAACTTATTCTCTAAACCAGCCACTCTTTTAAGCATGCTGGTTCTGTTGTTCGTGATTGTCCGCTTGTTTTTCTTTTCCCAGTGTCATGTCTATAGTGTGTTTGTATGAGATCTTATGGCAAAGAGCTTACCACCCTTATTTTACATCACTGTTGTGAAAAACACATTGGTCATGGAAATGCAGAGAGTTCCATATTGGTGATTGCTTAGCCCTGAAGGACAGGGACAGTGCCCTTCAAAAGGGTTTTCCCAGGGGCTGAGTCTGTCTGACTTGCCTGCATTGTTCTCATAATTTTGGGAACATAGGAAGACAACAGTGTTCCAGTTCCATGTGCTGTATTCTTGCAAGGTAGCTATACAGCCCATATGTGAAAAATCCTGGATCAGTGCATACTATTACTACTTAAATTAGCCAGTTCACAAAGAAGATTTCCATAGAGGAAAAGTCATGAGTATTTAATTTGTGGACAGGCCTTGGGAACCAGGTGTCCTGAGGTTTTTCCAGTCTCAGATCTTCTGTGTCATCTTGCACAAAATACCCTTTTGTCTTTACCTGTGTGTAAGAATAACAGTGTCTTTGTTGTTCAGAAAATTACCAATGAGTAGGGGAAAAACAGGGTGACTGAACTCCATTATATGGCCTTGATGTCACCTTCAGTCTTTCAGCAAAGGTGATATCAGTGAAGGGAATAAAATAGAGTTTATTTGGTCTATAAATACTGTATAAAATGTTGGGGGAAAAATAGGTAAAGTAAAACCAAAACTGCTGATGGCTCCCTGCAGATGGCTATAAAGCTTTGAGACCAAGTGATTTATTTCAACTGCATAATCTTTCCTCTGACAAGATGTGTGTTTGCGTACATTGCCAATTCTTTTCTGGTGCTGAAAGGCTCAAAACTTCACTGCTGTCATATTTTAACTGCTTTGTTCAATATGTGCTGATAAAATTTGGACTGGAAGTATAATAAAGACATGAAAAACAAAAAAACAAACCACAAAACAATATAATTTGTAGCTGGTGGCATATTTCTCTGCTAGCAGCTGATGTAAATGTAATATACCTTTGTGATAGAACATCTCCGATATGCTGTTTCCTAGGTCAGCATGAAATTTCCAGTGGAAGAGGTTGGGTGCTGGTTGTCCACCTCTTGCCAATTAATCACAAAGAGAATGTATAGCATCCTTATGAGTAGTGTATGGAACAGATTATAGCTGAACAAATTTTCCCCAGGTATTGTCTGGGAAGCCATCACTGCTATTACTTTATTCAAGAGCTGAGGCTTCATTCCTGTAGATTTATAGATGCACGTTGCCCTCTAGTAGTGTAGAATTTGGCTTGCAGTGCTGTGGGAGAAAAAAGTTTCTGTAACCACTTTGATTATTCAAGGATCAAAAAGGCTGTGACACAAGTTACATAAGGCACTCATGTTAATCAAAGCATAGAGGTCCTGTAATTGAATTAGGAGAGGGTCAGTGCTGAGTCCAATGTAATAATTTTGGCTTCTGCAGGCCAGACCCAAGGACATCAACAGGATGCATATGCTCCTTGGATAGCGCATGCTAATGTGTAAAATAGCATGCAGATGCCTTTTGCATGCCTGAAGTGCAATTCCACACAGGAAATCTTTATGGACCAGTGTTTCTAGCTAAAATTAAGTGGGCAGATTTCCAGATGCACTTTTACTTGAGTCTTAGAAAGAGCAAGAACATGTGTGGCTGTTCTTTGTGATGTTTAAAAAACTGTGCTTAACTGCATATGTTTATTACACTTGAATGATGGTAATTTCAAGTAATATTAATTATTGACATGTGCCACTGTTCAGTATACAATATAAAGCTACAGACTGAACTTGGAGTTTTCACACTGTGTTTTATTTTCATTGATGTTATGCCAAACTGAAGTGTAGACCTTGATGGGTAAATACGTATGTCACTGTTCAGAAATTCCCAACCTTGTCATCTTTAAGCTTTAATTATCTTGAAGTTTGATTACGTCTTGTCAATTAGTAAATGAAAATTGTGTCTATGTACAGAAATAGTCTTTAACATGTTGGTTGCTTTTTTCTTTCTCCCCCAATTTAAGATCAAGATACAGTGTCTGTACCCAGCTGCTGGAAATTTAACCCACTGTTGTGATTTTTCTTTTACAGAAAATTGAAAGTCTCAAAGAAACAACTAGTGTAAGTTTCTTCAGTTTTTGTATCTATTATGTATAGATTCTGAAATTCACCTTATTTTCTTGGAGGAGTTTTTGAAGCTTTTTACAGAAAAGTGGGAATCCATATTACATCCAACAGCGTGATGGCAGAGGCAGCCTGGTTCTGGTGCTGTACTCAGATCTATGTCTAGCATTGTAGAATCATAGAACAGTTAAGGGTGAAAGGAATCTCTGAAGGTCCATAATCCAACTCCATGCTCATGGCATGGTCAGCTAGAGGAGGTTGCCCAGGACCAAGTCTAGCTGGGTTTTGAGTAATATCTAGGGTGGAGGCTCTACAAACTCCTAGGCAGCCTGTTTCAGTGTCTGATCATCTCTAGAGTAAAGAACTGTTTTCTGGGGTTTAAGATGAATTTCCTGTATTTTGATTCAAAATATGTGGCCATTGCCTGTTGTCCTGTCAGTGGGCACCAATGAAAACAGTGTAGTTCCATTTTCTTTACACCCTGCCATCCCAATCAGGTGCTGATGGCCATTGATAAGGTCTGTCCTGAGCCTTTTCTTCTTCAGCTTAAACAAGCGCAGCCCTCTGAGTTTCTTTTCAACATGACAGCTTACTTGTTTGAAGCTGACCTACATTTCATCCTGACAACCTTGTTGTGCATAGCTTTTGGACACTTCAGTTTTCTACTGCTACATTTTTGTCTCTGGAGGAAAAAAAGGAGGGGAAGGGAAAGCAGGGGCTCTACAGAACTGAGTGTCCATTTAGTTCTCACCCACTATTTCAGTTAATATTCTGTATGACAAATACAAATACCTGTAACACAAAATATTATAGAACAGTAATACACGTTTCTTTTCCCTGTTATTTTTGTTTTCTTAGAGCATGGTAGAATCAATAAAACACTGCATTGTGTTGCTACAGATCGCTAAAGTAAGTACACTGTCAACTATTCATTATACAGCATAAATCTATGTGAAAACAACTGATCTAGAAATGCCTTTTATCTGATACAGGAGATAAATATATATATCAAAAATGGCATAAGGTGATTTATGCTGCTGTTTTAATGAAGCTTCTGAGATACTGAGTTCCATAGCAAACAGTCCTGTTAATGTTTGTGGTAGCAGTTTTGTTGATGATGCAGCTTTTCTTCTGAGATAAACTTTCTTTTTCAGAGTTTGCTATTAGACTAAATAAGAACATAAATGAACATAGAGTGACAGAATAGAAACAACAAAACTCTTCTTCTTGTTTCATTTAAGAATGTGACTAACAAATAGCTGATAATGTTGCTAAACCAGTTGAGACTTTCATAGGTCTGAAGTTCATGATGATGTTGGATGTTCCTGAAGTAAGAATTGTATTCTTTGAGAATGCAATATGGGTGATGCACTTGTGCTTTTCACTTAAATGTTTTGTTACTTCTTAAAATGTGGTGAGACCTGGATTTACTTTTTTTGGTCCAGTTCTGACCTCACTGGCCTTCACGTACTGCATTTAGGATGTGTTAATTACAAGCTGCTGATTTATGTCTTGCAACCGAAATGAAGGAAGATGGTGTTTTGCGAAGACGTAGATTTATGGTATTTTCTGAATTTAAGGCTGAATTTAATCGCAACACATTTCTGTTGATTCAGAAACAGGCTTAGTAGACTCTTAACCTTTTTTTCTGCAGTCTAGATCACCGTTTGTTTCCTGCAGCTCTCAAATACAGTACTGCTTAGGCTTCATTTGAGATGCCAGATACATGTTGCAACATTTTGAGGCTAGTGAAAACTGAAGTGTTTAGAACTTTGCAGGATCAGAAGTCATTTACTAAAAGGATCAGTGAATATTTTGTGAAATTAAATTGCAAATCAGTAGCTTAAAAATTCTGAAGAAAAGGTTGGAAGGTAACAGGTTTATACAAACCCAGTAGTATTTTAGAAGTAGTAAGGTACATTGACATAGTTTAGTGCCACATGAATCTAGAGCTTAGAACAGTCTCTAACATTCAGTGATACTATTTGAGTCTTTCACCATAGTGATAGCAAGAAAAGTCTTGTGAATACTTAGCAATCTGCTGTTAGTTAGTACTGGATATAGTTAAATTGGTTTAGTACAGTGAAACTGTTAGACTATATGTCATTCTTTGGGGATTTGATGGAGTCAATTATAGATAGTTTAGATGGTTTTCTGACAGTTTTCTCACACCACTATATGTGACTTGCTGTATTAAGGTAGCAGAAACTTTGTACAACAAAGGACTTGCTCAGTTTTTGTTAGTTACTCTATAAGTTACATTCACAGAGGTTTGATTCCTACAGTATTTTTCCCTTTTTAGAAAAGCTCTGCTACATGATCAGAATTCTAATCTACTTTTCAGGTTCTTGATCAAAGCTGGTAATAGGTGGCTGAGTTAGCTTTCATGCTTCTGTTGAATATCAAATTCCATTCTGTTGTGGGTAAGTTTATTGGAGAACAGACAAATATGGTTGCATTGATGCTAAGCATACTTTGAAGCTGGTTAGATGGTTTGCTTATAATGGACAAAACTGAACTTGTAGTGGCAGATGTAGCCATTTTTTCAGTGCTTTACTGCTCCAACTACCATATAAGCATAAAAATAGGTGGAATTTGCATCCGCCATAGACACTAAGACTTGCTTTCTATTACACTAAATCATACAGACCTTGAAGTCCTCCTTTCAGCACCAGTAAATATTAACCAGCGTAAATAGATGGGCTTATCCATTGTGGAGTGGGGTTTTCTGGTGTTTTTAGTTAAACCATATCTAAAGCTCTTGTAGAGCTATTGAAGATAAGGTGGTTTCAGTGAGTGGTTTATGTGCACCTAATTGGAAGATGTTGATACGCATGTAGTGAAAAATACCCTCTTAAGTCTTCTCACTGTTTTAATAACCTTTACTCTGCTTCATCTGTCATCTCCTCTCTCTCTCAAGCAACTGTGCTCGTTGACTACATGGCAGTTCTGTTTCCTCTCTGCTTTTTCTATAAACTGTGTTGTTATCCTGATTTCTTACTGCTGTGGGAATTAAGGATACAGGGGGTTTAGGGCTTTTTTACAGTTCTGTATGTTGCACATGTATGAACCATTATATATGTAAACATGTATTTTGTCTGACTGAAAGCTTTCTGTTCTCTGGTATAGAACCTTGAAAGATTCTGCAAGGTTTTTTTGTCCCCAAAGCTGTAAGGCAGGTATGGCTGCTGACTTACACTGCTGAAAAGAAATCATATTAACACCACCCCTGCACCCCATTTTTACTGCTACAGTGCCTTGCTCATTAGGAGACAGACTTCACAATTACCTTCTGGTTGTTTCTGTACATTGATATTATCCTCTCTCAGAACATAAAACCAGTTTCAAACACACAGCTATGCAACCCTGGGGTTTTGGCATGTTTTAGGAGTTTGATCCTGTTTTGTTTTAAATGTGTGTTAAGTTGAGCTGTTTCATGGACGCTTAAAACAACCTGCTTTAGGACTTGGAGTTTCCTTAGTTACTCATAAATCAAGCATGTAATCATGCCACTTGTAATTGAGGTGACCCAAGGCATTTTCAGAATAATGAACTAAATGCCAGCTAAATCAGAATATGTTGTAATACATACATCACTTATCAAACAGTAATACAAATAAAGTGGAATGGATAGGTGGAGCATTAGACTCATGTTATCCCCTTTGTATGTATGGTGGTTGAAGATGTCCAGCTTTGCTTATATATGTGTTGTAAAATGTATGTAATGGTCTGTTGTTGATTTAGTAGACTACAGTCTTAGAAATATGTGTTTTAAGAAGTAGCTTTTATAATTTAGATATTGAGTTTTTAATTTAGATATTTAGTTTTCCATCTTTGCTTTCTCATTTTCACTCTTTCTGGTCAGTCTTGCTTGCCTACTTTTGTGGCATTTCTTCTTACCTCACCAACATGCCATTGTTGATTGTGCATTACTGAGGAAGGATAGCAAGCTTCAGTACAAGTGCAGCATCTTTGTGTTTTATTTCTTCAGTCTTACAGATGATAGCATCATGTGGGGATTTTAACTTTAAAACATTACATATTCGGACTCAATGGTTTGCAACCCAGTGGAACTCTTTGTCCTTAGTATCATTTGTGTCATAGAAAATCTGCTTAAGAAATGTCAACTAGCAGGCATGAAATTTGAGCAGCCTATTGCCAACTGTATAACCTAAAGAAGACTGTATCAAAGGTATCGAAGCATGAGGATGTGCCAACTTTCTTAATACTATCTACAACTGCTTCTGTTTTTCTCTTGTTCCTCTTAACTGTAACAACTGGGAATCTGGGGAAATACTCTGTAGACAAGTCCTAAGGTTTACACTGAACATAGATAAGCTGGCTAATGTGAACTTTGCAACAGAAGTGAAGAGATTTGGTTTAGTGTTCAGTGAAACTGATACTGTTGCTGGTACAGTGTTAAAACAATGCTAAGTGTAGTAACTTGTCTGTTGCTAGTGTAATTTCCACTGATGACAGCTTTATTGCATGTGTTGCCTGCTCTTTCACATATGCTTCTAAGGCAAAAAACCCAAAATCCTAGATTGTAAATAAAACCATTTATAAATCTAGGGGATGCCAGAAAGCAGAAATTAAAAGCATTTAACATATACAGGCACTTTTGTCTTTCAGAAGCAAAAAGGGCCTTTGGAAACTTGACCTGTATGCTAATCACAGTGCTTCAGAAACTGAGAGCTTCCTGCTTTTTGGTTTTCAGGGACTTACTAGAGCTGCAGATAGACCATGGTTGCAAGAGCCTCTTAGTTGCTTGGGAAGAGCCTATGTTGTAAAGCGTAACTGTATTCTGCAGCACAAGAAAGGGTACTTTTAAAAATGGTGAACTTGTGTGGACAGATCCTCAGTAAACACTGATCTTCAGGGGCGCAGTGACTATGTATAGAATTGTTTCTTCTAAGTTTAGTTACTGTATCACATGAGGAGGAACATTTTATGGCTGAAACTGTAAACATTCCTGAGAGAAACTTGCTGTTCTCACTTAACACAACTGATAAGTCATACAAGACTGTTATGTTGATATTTTGAACATTCTTTCCCTAAGGACCAAAATAATGAGGAGCAGCACGCAGATGGACTTATAGTAAGTTTAAATCTAATCTTTACCTCCCTTTAATTCTGCAGAACATGTGAACAGAGACCTGAATTTCCACTCATTTTGCAACATACTTCTTCCTTTCTCTGATTTACTGCTTCCAGTGTCTTGTTAAAATTACTGTTGATTCATTAGCTTCTAAGGTTGGCTAACACCTTTGCCTTTAGAAAATATAGAGATCAGTTTTATGCTGACTGTCTTAAATGGCAGTGCTATGACTGAACGCTGAGATAGAAGCCTGCCATGTGAACAGATAGATGAAAGGGAAATGATGGGGATAGAAACAGTTTTGTGTTCCATCTGAAGTATCTTTATGGATGAAATACTCGGCTATCTTTGTGCTTCAAGTAGTTTGTCTTTTCTACAGTGCTGCTCAATTAGCAAAGTTGTATTATGTCTGTTTAAGCAATTTCTCTTCTTTAATATAACTTCTGTGTTTTTAATGTAACTTCTGTCCTCTTTGGTTTCAGTCACATGTGACTTCTCTTTCTTTGTTCTGTTTTTGTCACTTGAGTACATTTCAGATACTTTTAATAGGAGATTAGTTTCAATACAACATAACTCTAAAAATCAGTGTGTTTCCATTACAGCTGACAGTAATTCCCAAGCTTTGTTTGTCTTTCCATTATATACAGCTTTAGCAGCATGATTCTCTGATATGAACTTTGGAGTAAAAGTGCACATACAGATTCTGGTTTCATGCTTATTGTAAATAAGGTGAACAAATACTGTGTGCATCACCACATAATTCAGGTCTTAGTGCAATGAGAAGTTCTGTCACTTGCCCTGGAAAGGAGAAGTTATGCAGCTAGACACTACCACAGACAGAGGTGGTATGCACGTTAGATCTGCACCTTGGAAATTCCACATAGATATTACAACTTACTGTAGCGTGAATTTCATTAGCCACTACTCTAATTATCTGTGGGTTGGCTTATAATAGGAAGAGGAAAAAAAAGTCTTTCTGTGAGAATATGTTAGCTGATGCATTAGTGATTGGGAAGACTGAATTTTTCATGCTATTGAGGTCAATGTTATCCTGACCTAAAAGTCAGGATTTTATT
This sequence comes from Agapornis canus, assembly GCA_036873685.1. Taxonomy (NCBI): domain Eukaryota; kingdom Metazoa; phylum Chordata; class Aves; order Psittaciformes; family Psittacidae; genus Agapornis; species Agapornis canus. Next base: position 11,606 of record JBAFWW010006397.1, read on the forward strand.
TTAAATTTAGGCAGGAATATGATTAATATTTGATACCATGGTGAGATGATGGTCTTCTTGTTTCTGTCTGGCTGTTTTTAAGTTGTTCTTAAACTCAGAGTAGGAAACTTTTAGGTCTGCCTTCATCTGTTTCTAAACCATAGAGGCATACCCCAAAATATCCAACAAGAGACTCCAGTTCCCATTGTGGTGCAGAGAATTGCTTAAGGATAAAGTTACAGTCCTGCATACAAAGTCAAAGTTACTTTGTTGTTTGTTTTTTCACTTTAACACGGCAGTGTTCTGTATCATACACGTTACTAGGGAAGACAGAGATAGCAGGAGCATCCTGTGTATCATAGGGCCATCTTGATTCTTAAGTTTCTTAACTCTGGAAATAGGGTCATGATTTTAAAGTGTGAAATATGTGAGACAGGGACCTACTTGTGTAGCATTATAATTGCACAAGCACTTGAAATAATGTGTAAGGGACATTGATTTTTATTACTTTTTTTTTCTGGAATACAGTGGCATAACAGTGTATATATAGTGGAGTATTTACTTGTATACTAGCTAGTAACACCATTGAAAATGGAGAAAAGAGGTTTTATGCCTTTTATTTTAAACTGGAGATCTTTAAAAGAGAAACAGGGAATGATAGTTTTGTTTTCAATTCAATTAGTCCAGTGCTATAAAAATAATAATCTTCACTGCTGTAATGATTTTTAATGTAGGATAAAGTCAGAATTACAATGAACCAGGAAAAGAGGCAAGAAATAAGTATTTTTTGTAGAAAAATGGGAGGAAGGTTAAAATTACCCCCTTTCTCTCAGTCTGTGTGCAAATAGAAGCTAATAGACTAAAAGAAAGCAAGAACAGCTGAAGACTTTTCTGTTTTAAATATTGATCTAAAAAGAGGATAGGAATGAGCATACTGACTAAATTTAAAGGCAGACTTCATCCACTTTAAAAGCAGTTTTGCTTTTAAAAAAGGTAGAACTTGGTATTCTGTGACCTTCCCTGTGCTCGATACTCTTCAGCTTAAGCACAGCAGCAAGATTTCCTAGCAAACTGAGGCAAAGATTTTCTCAGTTCTGACATAGATCAGTGGTTTTAAATTGCAAGATGTTTAGAAAAGGGTTTTATATGGCTTTTATCCAGTCAACAACCAGAACAATGTAGAACTTCTGGTTGTTGTGTGTAAACATACATAACAAGCAATGCTTAGGTGATAACAAGCAGACTAGTGAAGCAAGGAAAATTTCATGCTAATTTGGATTAAACAACATTGCAGTTTTGATTTTCAAGAGGCTTGCTGTATAAAAGCCATGAACACGTCCTGAAGTCAGTGATTTTTGTGAGTGTCAAGTTGAATTGGTGCTTCCTTTTCAAAGTGCCCACATTCATAAGTAGACTGGAATGTCCTCTACTGGAGATGCACTGAAAACTGTCACTTCTCATTGGAAAGAGTTTTGGCAACTAAGCCACTTCATGGCTGTCAGCATGCTGATGATTCGTGGTGTAATTATGGGTTGATTTACTATGGTCTGGACAAATTAACTTTTTTGGAAATAGGGTCTAAAAATACAGATTACCCATCTTAATTCTTGCAGATAATTTGCATCTCACTTTCCACTCTTTGCATGCACATTAATTAATGGACATTGGAAAGAATGGCAGAAGCTAAAACCTGAAATAAGAACTCTTTATAACACAATTCAGATCTGTCGCAAATTCAGCTTAGGATCAAATCTGTGCAAAGAATTGAAGTGTTAACCACTTTGAAAGTATTTCTCATGTCCTCAACTGTCAATTTGTGTTTTGCTTTCTCAGGAACTCACTATCTTGCATTTGGGCATTTCTTGTATTCACAATGTTATTGCTATCTATGCTTTATTGTTCAGGGTTTTTTTTAACTGAGAAAAAATGTGCTTTTCTTTTGTCCCAGAGCACTATAAACCCAGTTGACGCAGTATATCAGCCCAGTCCTCTGGAACAGTCAGTGATCAGCACAATGCCTTCCCAAGCAGTTATACCTCCAGGTATGGTGTACAGAAAAGAACCTCAGGGGAAACGTTCATGAGCAGAGCAGCTGCAGTGATGGAGGGGCTACATAATCTTGAATAGCTTCTGTAATTTTCAGAAAACAGAAATGGTTTTTAACTCAATATCTGCAATGTTTTTAAAGCTATCTCTGCTGAATAATAAACAGGAGCTAGATAGCAGTGATGGAAACATGTTTTTCAGTCTGCATGGCTTTTATAGAAAAGGGTTGTGTTTTTGAAGGTGAATTAATGTGTTATCTCCTTCCTAACAAAAGTGTAATTCTCATATTTAAATGCGAATTTTGGGTTTAACGTACCAAAATATCCCCTAGAACCTGCTCAGTTGTGCAAGTCAGAGCAGCGACCCTCATCTTTGCCAGTGGGACCTGTAGTAGCATCACTTGGAAATCAGACTCCAACACCAAATAGTACAGGTACTGTAACTGTCCAATTGAAGCACAAGAAATAAAACCTGAATATATACTGTTTGTTACCTAATCTAATGTAATTACCTGTTAAGACAACATTGTGTTGGCCTACATCTTGCTTTTAATCCACACGCATTCAGTGTTGTGTTAAAATCGATTATTCTGCTCTTTCTTCCTGCCAAGTATTTGTAACACGTAGAATCATAGAACAGTTAGGGTTGGAAGGGACCTTAAGATCATCCAGTTCCAAC
>JBAFWW010006398.1:0-30383 GCA_036873685.1 Agapornis canus
GGTGAGGCAGCTGTGCCCCTGCAGCCCATGGAGGTCCATGGTGGAGCAGATTCCATCTGCAGTCCAGGGAGGACCCCACACCCAATAAGGGAGATACTTCTTTAAGGAACTGTGGTCAGTGAAGAGCCCATGTTGGAACAAGTTTATCCTGAAGGACTGCAAACTATGGAAGGACCTATGATGGAACAGGGGAAAAGTGTGAGGAAGGAACTTGCATTTTAGCTGCATGTGACTTTGGAATTTCAGGAAAAATACATTAGACAACAAAAAACCTGATGGTCACGGGTACATCAACTCAATGAAATCTCTAAATAGCGTACTGGATCAGCTGCCCTGTAATGGCTTTCTACAAGAAGCAAAAGCAGTAAGGAATTACAGACTTTTGTAAAGATGAACTTGGTGGAAGGAGCTCATAGCACAGGAAAGGAATAAAGGAAGAGCCATCAGCAAGTTCAGCAGACTGCTATATGATTCACTGGACAAGGGAAAGTACATTAAAACTACTACAATAAGCTAGTTAATGGAAGATGTAAGCTACAATTCCAGGAGGGTACAAAAAGGAGTAAATTCCAAGAAACCAGTATCTTACCACAAACTTCAAGTGGTCCCTCTAGGATAATGACATCCAAAAAAAAAAAAAAGAAAAAAGAAGAAAAAAAGAGAAATAGAAGGAATCACCACATTCCATGTAATAATCTTATAGGAAGGCGAAGGCTAAAATCAAGGGTCTGGGACTCAGGGCTCTTGTCAAAGTGGTCTTGGTATTTTAGGTCTGAGGACAGAGATGTGCCAATGACAGCTTCTTTTCTCCATTAACTCATTCTTTGGTGTACTTTGCTTAAAATAATTTCTATTTTAAATCACTTACAGGGAGCTAATGACACATTCATCAGAAGAATTTTTAAGGGGAGATATTTTTCCAGCAGAGTTATTGAAACATCAAGCATGGATGACTATTAAACCAAACTACAAAGTCTACAAATTCGTAAGAAAAATACTTTGGTTTCTGCACTCTCGTTTAAATGACAGTGACACCATGACTTTTCAGTTCCCATTATAAGTCTACCTGTTTTCAAAATGCCTTGCAACAGCACTCTTCTGTATCTGGATCTCTGTCCTGGTCTTCTTCCCATATGTCTAAGATACTTGCAAGTACATGTTTGGATATTTTGATTCTTCCATTATGTCCACAGAATTATTATATAATTACAAGACCTGACTATTAAACAGCAGGCAACTAAAATGTCTATCTTTATGGAAAACAGGTTTGTTTTGTTTTTAAAGTAAAAATGAGGGGAGAAAAAAATATCATATAATAATTAGATGGGAAAAGATGGGAAAAGTTCCAAACCCACAGATTTAAAAAAATATCTCAATATAGTACAATAATGAGCAGAAAATGATATATGCTAACTATGAGAAAGTGCTGGCTTTAACATTTGTGATTTCAGAGTAGAAGCATTTTAAAGGTTAATTGAGCCCAAGTATTAATAGAGCCTCATCTACAAGAGATGAAACAGTATCTCAGCAAGGACACTTGGTACAATTGCAGTCCTTGGTGCTTATCCTCTTTGGTCTGTAACTCAGCTGGAGGCTAGGAGAAATACACGATGCTTTAAAGAGAAATAGTAAATTGAAAATCACTCATTTTTAAAAGACAAGTTTCTTTCCAAGTTATTACTCTTCTGAATTACTCAAACCACCATAACACTCACTTTTGTCACATTACTGGTTACTATAATTTTTTGCATTATATATTCATCTTGAGTAGTGAGACCTATCTAGCCATTTCCTTTTTATTTTATGTCTATTTTTATTTTGCCCATCAGATCCTAGCTATTTCTTGCAGGTGAAATCTTAAGACAAACTAAAAGATACTCCTCAGTTACCACTGAAATTTTCCCATCCTTTGGTACACAGAAACTCCTTACTGAAAGCTAACTCAAGGTGATGGTGTCCCCTCACAATTTCACTAGCCACAGTGATTCCAAACAACTCTTGGTCTGGTCTACAGGATAACAGATTTAGTTGTAACTGTAGACTAAAAGTTTCTGTACTCTGGTATTTGGTGTACTTATTAACAAGGTACATGACAAGTTACTCATCATGTGTCGACGGGTAGGACTTAGTTAAGAAAAACAATGTGTAAGAGAGATAAGAATAGCTCTTTTTAGTAATAATTAAAGTTATTAATATTTCACCCAGAGATCATTTTACCCAAAGATGACATCTTTTCTTGCAGAAAAATCCCATTATTTTGTGACAAGCATGACAGGTACACACTTAATCCATCTAAAGGCACAGTGTGTTTGTAACAGTCTATTTTAAACATCAGGGCTTGTGCTTTGTTTATTATAACATGCATATTTGCAACATGAAGTGTTACCAGAAGGTAACTCCTAACTCAAGAAAACAAGGTTACTGACACAAAATAGTTTTGAAACATCTGAATTTGTTTTATTTACCCCAAATAAATGACATTAGTATTTACAAATAAATATAAAACCTTATTATTTTCACTTACTTCAACATCTGCTTGGCCCTCAAGAAAAATACTCAACTATGTTAAATAGCTCTGTAATAGTAGCAGGTTTTCTCATTAGCAGTCAATTTGTTCTCACTGACTTTGAGACGAAGCAAAGTTCTAAGTAAAGTCCTAATTATTAGAATTATGCAAAGATAACTTCCATTTATGAAAATTAAATCATTTAGCAACTTGTATATAGTTAATGAAGCATAATAACTATTAAACTAATGACATTGTAAGTCCACAGCCACTGTCTGCTACAAAGACAAGTCTAAATTTTCAGAAGCATACTCAACTCCCCAACCAGGTACGAGGGATTTTTTATTATTATTATTATTAATGTTGTTGCTGCTGCTGCTAGTGGGGGGTATTTTTTTCACAAGGTTTCAATTTTATTACACAGCAACACTTCAGACACCCTATGAATAGCTGGCAGTATGAAAGAAAACTGGAAGACTAATAAAATTAATGATAAAAATTTATGATAAAAATCACATCAAAAGATCTGTTTACAGAAGATAAGGAACAAAATGAGTATTTTCAAATAATATCTATTATACAGCCCTTAATTTTCCTTTCAGCCTTATGGAGAAGCTAAGCCATTTTCAACTGAAATTAATAATGTGTTTTAACAGTGTTGGGCATTATTTTATACACAGCAGGAACCATCACCTGTCTACTTGCAAATTAAGTGCTTCAGTGCAAACCCAAACACTAAAAGGTTTTTTCCTTTCCTTTCTCCCCTTCCTCAAAGTGAGTGAGAATTAAATCTTGACTGTCAGCTCAGAGACGCAGTGATGTTCTTCTGTCTTTGCTATTTGACAAAGGGTGCGGAAATGTTGCACCAGATAGGAAACCAAATACCAACCCTAACTCGGAAGTCACTGCACTCCTGTCAGTGCAGAAACTGGATCTTCATTCCATATGAGCAGGCAGAGGCTATATCCTCCATGAACCTACACCCTTCCCACCAGCAAGAGGATACTGTGCAGCACTGGCAGCATCACAGCAGCCCTTGCTGACTCCAAAAGGACCAGCTGCAGCCCAGCCCCAGCAGCTGAGGAGACGCAGCTGCAGTCTGCAAGCGACAGGTCTGCAGTGGCCCAAGAGCAGGAGCAGGAGCCCTCATGGCTCAGAGGAAACAGCCTCCAGTAGTGTTCAGACTAATCAAATCAGGCAATTCTCAGTGAAACGTTAGTGTTCATGGGGCTGAATTCACGAAAGCCTCACAATGTTAATAATGTTGGCACCTGCTTAAGGTCCTGACCTGGGAAATCTCACTTCTCTTCTGATTCAGGTTATGAGACCAATAACGTACTTCACATTAGGGTACTCATGTCTATCCAGACACACGGTATCCACTTAGTCATCCAATAACAAAAAGAATCACATAACTTTAGCTGTAGATCATTAGACATCAAGCAAAATTGATATTTAAGAGGTAATATTACATAGAAAGGTTTTCTGATTCTATAAAGCTTTGAAAACAAAATCCAAAACACTTTTTAGTAAGAAGATAACTGAAGACTTAAGAATATGCCTAATGTTCAGATATGTATAGAAATAGATATATATACATATACTAATTTTATACATTGTTCCATCTATACTATCTTAATAAACTATGTATTACATGACTGATTTGTGATTATGTAATGCATCATAATTATAATTTGGGGGGGGTTATACACACACACACACACACGGTTGTTCAATGAATGTGTATCTATTCCATAAAAAGCATCCCCATTCTGGAATGCTACTATTTTTCTGTTTCTCTTTCATAGATTTTTTTTTTTAAAAAAAGACTTAATGAAGTTTCCTTGTCTTGCCAAATATGCTGGAAGACAACTTGTCAGGAATTATAATGCAAAATCTTCCTTTGACTCACCCAGTGGTAGAATAAGCATCACTCCTTTGGTAATCACTTTCACTAACCTATTAAGGAAACTCGCTACAGTGTCCAGCTATTAAAATAACAAAATCCACACCAAATTAGTTACGCCCAGATCCTGGAAGTTACATAACTACATGCATATATACATATACACTTGTATTCAATTGTCTCTGAGTACCAAAATTCTACTTTAAGTATGTTCCACTGATGTCTGTGACTCAAAATGCTGCTGCTGCACCTGAGGGTTGAGTTCTGTATTCAGAACCCAAAGAATCTACTGAATTCAAGGAAGATGCTGAGCAGAATGTTTGTGTTCCTGTCTGTTTCTTTCCTTCTCTTTTCTTTGGGGTGTTTGTGTGTTTGTAGAATAAAATGGCTGAAAACAGTTAAAACAAGTAAATCCCAGACAAATAGTTTCCTCAATAGTATGGCTTCCTTTATGCATGGTAGTCTTTGGCTCTTAGGAGCAGACTGTGAAATCTGTGAATCTACAGAGACTGCCAGATTTTCTGCTGCATCAAAAATCTGCTGGATGCAGCAGATCCATGATGGGATGCAGCCAGGAAGTGTTTTCTGTCCCAGGCTCAGAGAATACAAGGCCTACACAAGGAGATGCTTCTACTTGTCACATTCAGGAACGCCATCCAGTCATAACACAAACAGGGAGACAGCCAGAGTATACTATGCTCCAGCTATTTCCCTGGCATCTCCTTCACAACAGTAGTAGCAGAGATGGAGGACTAGCATTGACCTACTATCTCTACAGCCACTAGAGAAGTTAAAAGAGGGGACTATCCTGCACTTATCATCTCCCCTTCATGGCAGATGCTCAAATGGGGACTTTCATTCTCACTGCTAATCTTAGGACGAACTCACTGAAACAGCTTCACTGAATGGCTTATCTCATATGCTCCAGTGCTCTTTTGCAAAGCAGATATGAGCACTTCAGAATGGAAAATGAAAGCCATCTTATGCAGATTTGTGATGGCAACCTCCTGAGCTAAAAAATATGAATACTACAATCTGGCATGAGACATATAAAGTCAGGCTGATTCTGATGGAGAAGAATGAAGGAAGTCAAGTAGCTAAAAAAATTGTCTGGTTTCAGAAATCATATGAACCTGAAGATGACTTGTTTAGTTCCCGCAGTCACTGGACCTTGTCCAGAATAGAACAGATAGCTGTTTACAGAATTCCTGAAAGCCTTTCTAAGACTGTCTTCTCTTGATCAAAACTCTCCCGTTATGCTCTGCTCCTTCCATGAAGACACTTATTCTTTTAGTAATGCTGCCAACAGTTACAAGATGTTCCATTCTTGGCTATACAGCAAATACATTCACTTATTAACCAAATGAAGCAGTCTCCTTAGCACACTGCTTTTCAGATTTACTGATTCTTGAACCAAAAATATAAGGAGGGTAAAAAACTTCCTAGGAAGCTGCCAGAAGCCAGAAAGTAAGGGGCCACAAAAATGTTCAATAGGTTGCACTAATATTCTAAAAGTTTTCTGTTTGATGCATGTGGATATGGTTTCTACAGACTGATTTCCCTTTGATCTCTAAAAAAAAAAGTGAGTCAGAGAATATTACTCCTTCTGATGCAGAAATGTCAGGAGGAGTAGGAGAGGGAGGAGGAGTAAAACTGACTCATATTCAGAGTCAGATTCAACAAACTAGATACATTATCCATCAAGAAGACTCTAATCAAAAATATGAACAATAGATTATACCAGAGGATGAATAAGGAAGCTGAACTAAGCTGGCAGCAAGGTCACTAAAAAGCACCAGTCTATTATGCAGAGAGGTCATTTTGATGTGATTAGAGATTATACGGTTAATACAGCTAATACAGCTTTCCACCTCCTAAAGTTACATGGGACGGTAGAATTACAGTACAGCTTCAATGCAAGAAAAGCAAAAAGAAAGGCGAGCTATTGAAAATCATTATTTCTTTTCCTACAGAAAGGAAGGAATGAAGGGGCAGGGGAGCACAGACATTTCACTAGTCACAGAATAAATAATTAAAGAAATCTCATTCTGCCCACTGAGGCTGAGTCAAAGCATCAATCAACAGCAATACCCAGAAACATTTTTATATCTCTGGCTGCACCACACCACAACAGGACTCTGATTCCAGTAACAGTATTATAGAGAATCAGAAGGAAGGTCATTGGAGATTTGGAGATCTCAAATGACCAAATATATGCCCAAGACCAGGACACACGGCATTTGCAAGCTATATGATGTTGGGTAGTTTCACATTGTCAGAACAGGCTGTGGTAAAAAAAAAAACACAAAAAATGCTTTGAAAAACCCACTGGGTCCTCTAACCAAGAACAGCTTTTAAGAGTACTTTGCATTTTTGACCCAGGAGACATTTGCATGTAATGTCAGTGTAAACACAGCTAAACCAGGAAGAGTGTTATTCTCTGTGTGTCTGTGACTCCAAATCCTTTACACCTGTCCTCATGAAGAAATAAAGCAAAGATAGTATATATATAAAAAAGAAACAGAACAGGAGGAAACATTTAATGAATATAAAAAGGCAGTGTCTAATAACAGCAAAGAAAAACTGCTGTTTTGCACCTCATCTGTATTGCATCTCACAAACAAGTATCTTTTTCTTTTAATCTTCACACTAATTTTGCCTCCTAAAACTAGGTATGCTTGTCACCAAATTCAAATAAAAGGGTTTAATTACTTCTTCTGGCAGTAATTTATAGCCTGTAGATTCTTGCTAATTAAGAACCCTAATCACTGTTTCAAACTTCTCCATCATAGCTCTATCACCTGGTGGGATTCATACCCGCTGGCTCCCTTCAGGCACTAAAGTCATATATCAGAAAGACATTTCCTAGGTTAAAACTAAACTTTTAAACAATGTAAGTGTTAAATTGAGGAGATTGATATACCAAGATTTTATTCTTGCAAGTTTTAAATAAAGCACCACAGTTTGTATATTCTGTAGAAAGTCAATGTTCTGAAAAAGTGTGTAAGTAAACTTGAAAATATTTACTTCTAAAACAAGACGGCTTAAAACAAGAGATTTTCATTTATTTGCTAGGCTTTTCTTGAAACCAAAAGCTCAACAATAGCAAAAATCATGAGTACCAAACTTGCACAGTCCTGTTCAAAATAACTTAAGTGGGTTTTTATTTAAATATTGCCAGGATAAGATTTATTTCTGCAGTAGTTCCCCACAGTTTTGTCTATATGGAAGCTTAAGTGCAAGTTCATTTAAGCTTTGAATATATGTTACTGTACTCCTGGAATAGCATGTAGCATAACTCATCCTTTGTAGTAGTTTCTATTTTTTCACAAGCATATCTACTATTAAAAAACAAAACAACAAAAAATAAACCCAGTGCAATCAATAGAGATCTTGCAAGAAAAATGAAGGATGTCCTTAAAGGAGACCAACACCATCTTTCTTTTTTTGCTGAAATTCTTACAATGTTATTCTCAACTTTTTTTTGTGTGTATGTAATGAAGCATTTTTAGCTCTTCTATGCCTTTTTTGTTTTTGATAAGGTGATGCTTTAAAGTTGATGTAATATACAGTCCTTCTTAGCCCTAATAAGTCTGTAACAAATGAAGGGGCATTTTCAAACACCTTGGACATGTTTAATGTACTAGTATGAACGGCTCTTCTTATCAAGCAAAAGCATAGAAACTTCACCTGAAGAAAACATGCTGGGATAGGCCAAAATTAACAAAAAAGTCATTCTTGCTTTTGCCGATTTTGATTTGATAAAAATACCGATTTTGTAATTCTAATCCACAGCAATTAAAAAGTAAAATTGAAAGTTTTAAATGTTAATAAATACAGTAAATCTAAATTTGATTAATGGAACTAAGCCTGGGTTTGTTACATTAGAACCAAAGGGTCTTCTACTGGTGATATTCTATTGGTTTATAATTTCTTATATGACACTGTTTTTAAGGGTCAAATACAAAATCCTAGATCTTCTCATGTGCTGCCACAGGACGTCCATAACCATCATCCTGGACAGCCTGAAATAAGAGATATCCACATTTAAATAAAATTCTTGCACTTGGTAGAACTTTACTTTTCTCATTTGCAAAATTTCCATAATTCTACGCTACCACATGTGGGTGGAGTAGGAGCTCAAAACAAATGAGTCAATATTTTTCTTCAGAAAAAATACCATTAGCAGCGCATTCATGAGCAATCACATAATCACAGGCAACTGTCCCAGACCCATAATATATGACGACAAACACACTTTAAAGAAATAGCTCAGACAGAGAGAAAGCTCTTAATATGGAAAAGCCAAGTTGCTATTCCAAAAACAATGAATTAAAGAAAAGCTTGACAACTTTCCTGTAACCAATTATAGCACAGTCCCCTCAGCTGTAAAATGAGATTATTAACATTCCTGTTCTGCCAGTCTTTGAATCCTTTGCCTAGTCATACTTGAAGCCTTTCAGTGCAACAACCTTCTCTCATCCCTTTAACTAAAATCTACCTCAGTGAGTTCTTTGTATTTTGTTGACTAACAGGAACTAAACCCACAGATTTTCTAAGGCTTAGGTGACTACTGCCTAATTTGTCCTTGAATAATTGCATGGTATAATCATAATTGTTATAGGCAGGAGTAACAAGTATGAAGAAGGAAATACTTGTCAACCTAGCACCCTAATGGTGTAGCACAGGAATAGAGAACTCAATACTGGGAACATAGGATGCACTATAGGGAGGTAAAAGAATAAGAAAATGGATCCTTAAATACCCCAAGGCTGTAAAAAACCCACCAAGGGTCAGTTAAAGGAACGCAGACCTGTGAACTGGGCAAAACCAGATGCTGGTGTAACAAAGAGCATAAAGAACAGTACCAAATATGTTAGAAACTCTGCATGCAATAGATTTGATTGCAGTATGGATTTGCTAACTGAAGAATAAAAACAAGGTGTAATGCATGACAGGGAATATGCAGTAGCAGTCCCAGGCAGGCAATGGAGTGAGGATGAAGAAACCACCACCATCAACATCACAGTCCTCCTGGCAGAGGATGAAGGAGCCCTCACCACAGACATCATACTCTCCCAAAGTATCATGAACAAAGCACTCTTGATAGTGGTACCTCACCACAACTGAAGGCAACAGCCTTAGGATACAGAAAAGCAAGGCAAATATGAATATAATATCATTGAAAAGAACACATGGTAGGAAGACTGCATCTAATAATATCTGTATTATTTCTTATTAACATTTTTCCTTTACTAGTATTCTTTCAACTTATTTTATTTTCTCTTTGTCTGGAATAATTAGATCTGGACTAAAAAGAATTATTTGATTAGACTGTTAAGATTTAAAATATACTCAATTCTTTATTTTTCACCTATGTGTGTCCCTTCGGGCAATAACAAGACTAGGAGCGCAACACCTTCCCAAACTGACTTTCTGACCTGGTTCATATAACTGCAAGTCTTCCTTTACTTTTTTCCCCTACATCTTTTCTTGTGCTTCTCAGTGCTCAAGTTACTGATCTCCAAATCACTCCAAAAATAACTAATACACATTTGGAAGCAAGGCGCAACAAAACAACCGACAAGAGTTTCCACCTAGGTACATTCAGGTTATTTTGGCTTTCTTTATTCCTGCTGCAAAGCAGTACTAGTCCTCCTGAACTCAAAACAAATTTTTCACTGACCCTTTCAGTGTAACCTCAGTTCTACCTTGTCAAATCTGATCCCGATGAACATATAATTGCGGTAATTTTTTAGACAACAGATAATCTCTATCTCCATCTCAAAACAACCCATTTCCTTCTCCTGTACATTGGTCTCATCACTTATTGGGAGCCAAAAAATTTGACAGGGAACATACCACTCAAACATAGTCAGAGTCCCTGAGGAACAGACATGTGCCATGCCACTTTGCTACCCACTGTTCTGAATCACAACATGTCATGAAGAAGCACTAGAGACATGTGGGATGCCTCTTAACAGTAGGGAAAGTAGTATCTTTTCAATAGTCTCTTTGCTAACTTCTGTTAGAAATCAGTTTTGAGAAATTGCACCTGAGGAAAAGGCAGAAATAAGCAACTTTTCCTGTGTAACAATTTTAAGAGTATTTTTAATAAAAATACTTTTCTGTATTAAACCCACACTTTTGAATGTGCTTGTCTTTTTAGATTGCTAAGGTTTTAAGCAGACCTGTAATAAATTCTTGGGTCCATATACGGTATGTTCTGTTTTGCCCACAGTAATATTTTGTGTTTGTATAATTAACATAGAAAATATTAATTAAAAAAAAAATAATGGGTTAAGCTTTACTGTGAGATACTGCCTAGATGAAAAGTAGCAACAAACATTTAAAAGACTATGCAAGCAGTACAAAATGTAACAAAATTAGTTTTGGAAAGCTTTTAAGGAAGCTATCCACTCAGCAACACATTAATTTACCACAAGTACAGAAGTACTTTTCACTTAACCTTCAGGGAGTAATGTTCTGTATTTGACAGTGAGGGAGAAGGAATCCTCAGATCTCCCATGAAACTACCCAGACCTTATATCCATAAGAATGTGCTAGATATGGTCATGTCACTCACACAAGATTCTGTTAGGCACTATTTACTGTGAGGGTGGTGAGGCACTGGAACGGGATGCCCAAGGAAGTTGTGAATGGTCCATCCCTGGCAGTGTTCGAGGCCAGGCTGGACAGAGCCTTGGGTGACATGGTCTAGGGTGAAGTGTTCCTGCCCATGGCAGGGGGGTTGGAACTAGGTAATCTTAAGGTCCTTTCCAACCCTAACCATCCTATGATTCTAAGATTTTACTTAATGTAATGCATTGACAATATCTGTATTGAACTACCATACATAACCAACTCTAACTTAGAACACAGAAATGAAAAGTAACAGAGTACATTTTATTGGCCTGTATATGCTCAAGCTACAAGTACACATAAATAATGAAAAACTAGCTCTGCTGTTAGACACTTGGGTCTTGAAGCATGTTAAAAATTAAAGGAATACTATAAATTAAAGAGGAAATTACATGTTTGCTTATGAGCAAAGCGTAGTACAACCCTAAGAGGAAAACGATTGTCAATTCCAGTAGGTCATACTTAGTTTAACCAAAAGGTGGGTTTGTAATAAAGCAGAGTATCATAATAAGTATGTGGTTTTTTAGTAACTACACATTAATCCTCTGGATTAGCTAATTTAACTACTTGTATCTCAGTGGAAGAGGTATAAAAGTTTCTATTAATGACAACAGTTTTATTCTCATGATATCTATTTTCATGTGTTTTAAAAAAAAAAAAAAAAGACATTACTATTCAATATGGATAAACTTTAGAATGTGAATATCCTTAGTCTGAGATCTAGTGGCCCTCATACAAGCTTCTTCTGTTTCAAAAATACCTGAATCTCTGGTTCCACTGGGGTTCAGTTCCGACAGGCATGAGGGATGTCTTTAGGGGTTTAGTCACTCCTTCACAGGCTGAGAAGTGTGAATAGCAAGTTGCCCTAAGCTAGTGTGCTGAGACACAGAAGTTCATCCTCCAGAAGGTACTCGGAGGTCTGCACAAACACTTCAGGTACACACTCCAGCACAGGCATTTAAAAAGGGAGAGCTACATGACATACAGCCTATGCCTACTACACTCATTTTGGTCAGCTCTATGAAAACTTGATGAATCTACACATCCACTTAGTCACTTTTACAACCAACTGTATAAAAATCATGGGAAATCTTGCTTGCATAAAATAGCTGACACATTCTTATAGATGCTGAAGTGCCTAAAGGGAGCCTTGTTCTTTCTCTTTCTGATTTGCCTTCTTGCTGTTCCCAGATTTTCTTCAATTTGCCAGCACTGGAAACATACCTGATGCTCAGGGTAGGATTAATCTTATGTGTTAAGCTGACCAAATTCATGTTTGTACTACCAAACAGTTCCATAGACATATAGGCAGCTAGATGTCAATGCTTAGCTGTCTTACTCAGTGAGTAGAATGGCAATCCTATTGAACAGTGCAAGAGTAAAGCTAAGAGCAAAGATTCCACAAGTAAGAATCGCAAGCACTATGCCTGAAACCTTTATTCACTTCCCAGCTGTCAGCGAGAAGGAGTACCAGGAGTTCATCTGAGGTACTATTCCCCAGATCTTGACTTGCTATCAGACTCCCCCTTGCATGTAGCACACCAAACTGCACATCTCACTTAAATCTTTTTCTACAAAAGTGAGGAAACATTTCACTTCTACAGACATTAATCATTGCTTGAAGGACAGAAGAGATCCCAAAATGCTTTATTTCAATATAACTTTTATCACTGTTTTTTCCCTCTTGAATCTTCTTGCTCCAAAAATTACTCCAGTTTTTACATAAAAATACTAGTAGCGGATGTCCAAAGCTTGCAGGTTTCAATTTCAGAGATAGATTTCAAAACAGAAAACAAACCCAAGATGAAACAAAAGCAATAATTTCATTCCTGTGCACCTTGACAAAGATAGGAGGTTTAGCATCAGCACTGGACCTGCATGTCTTCAGACTTGAGAAGATACACTGGTAAAAACTCATAAATATTTCCTACCTGAGAACTATAACAGAAGCTCTAGGATATTTCTTTTTTTAACCTAAGTGTTTAAGCCCCTAGAAACTGCAACTGCAATAAAAAAATGGGACCTAACACCAGTCTCAAACAAAGTTCATGTTAAAGGCTTTTATCCGAAGTAAAAAGTTAAATTGCTAAAAAAAAAAAAAGACATAAATCTGCTACTTCTTGTGTCCTCTGTGAAATGTATTTTGGAAAAAAAGGAGCAAAACCAGTAAAAAGCATCTCTGGAAAATCCTTCTAGGCTTTTTTAGATCTGTGGCATGAGCAGCAGACAAAGTCAGCAGTCAGGAAACTTCAATGGCATCTGTTTATTGTCTTCCACTGACACATGCATTGTTATTTGCCTATTTTTGCTAAGCAAGGTGGGAAACACAAAAATTTATTTTAATGAGATATGCAATTTTTCTTTTTATTTCTATGCAATGAACTTATGATTTCTAAAAAGGAAATTAAACATGGAGACAGAGAATGCCTTCTAATAAAAAACATACAGCAACAGCTTTGTTTCAAAACAACGAAGGCGACCTCCAAGAAGTTTTCCATGATGGCCCAGTGAATCTCACTACTTACTAATCAAACAAACAAATGCAAAGGTTTTCTGGTTTTCATTGCTTCTTTCCAGACAGTCTTGTTTGTTTTATTAAATTCCATGTCTTCCAATAGAATTTCAAGGCATAACAAATTTTCTAGTCTCAAATTGGGAACAGAACCTTCTAGCTCTATCACCTTCTTCTGAGACAAATATTATGCTGCATAAAAACATCACTGAAAATTAAAAATAAAATAATTTCCATAGAAAGATGTTGAGTGGGAACCCTGAACTTCTTAGAGAGAGCTTCCTAAAACAGTATTGTCTCTATATTCTATGATTTCCTTTTGTAATATGAACTGTCCTCATACCCAGCAATATAAAAAATAACTATTTTATGTGCATGTCATAAACTCTGTGTTAGCAAAGTACAGATATAATGAGCTACTGAATATTCTGACAAGCCTTCAGGAATATATTCTGATTTTACAAATGCACGTTTTATTTTGGCAATGTAATGCCTATGCAATTAAGATAAATGAGATAATCATATGCTTATAACATATCACACTGAAATTTTAGTTTTAGATATCACACAGCCCAATAACAAGTTTCTACTCCAAATGGAACATGCTACGAGATATATAAGAAGGTTCCCAAAATCTCAGCATCAGTGCAGTCATGTGAACAGAAATATTACAGCTCTTTATTGGTTTCACACTGTGAAAGCCACTAACTTTCACTTTGTGATGTTATTCAACACAATTTTATCAGCTATTTTATGCCACTGTGCATAAACCAACAAAAGATATGAAACAAATAATAAAGTAAGAATTTGTTAAAGTCAACTGACTTGTCCCATTATGGAGATGATAAGCAGAGAAAAGAGGCAGTATGTTAGATTCCAAATTGTCAAGCTCTATTAAGAGAAAGTCATTTTGCTCTGATTATGCCAATGAGAGCAAAAGAAAAATTAAACAAGCCAGCATGTTTTTCAGGAATTTAAAAATATGTAGTTAAATAAAGATCTAAATCATAGTTTCTACTGGAATCATATTCCGTTAAGTGAAAATTCGCTTTCTTAATTCATTCACTTTTAGCTCTTCGGGTGTGATTCTGAGGACATGTTCCAAGTTGCTGACACACACTTTGCTCCTTTTTTACTAATACATATTGGTTTCCAGCTCTTTTGGCTTCATTTTTGTGAACCTCTAAAACACCTGAAAAACACACAGGGTGATGCATTCTGGTACTGCTTTTCAGCAAGTTAAAAAAAAAAGAGGGGGACACTAAAAGGCTGCAGTGTCTCTGTACATAGATATTACTGCTACCATATTGAATTCTAACATTATTCACTAACCAGCCTATGAATGAAAAACACCAGAGAAGCAGCTCTCTTTCTGTAAGTTACCCTAACAGTCAACTGGCAAAATAATTATTAGGAAGAGTCTGTTGTTTCATTTAAAACAGTTTAATACCAGTCTTCACCACCAAACGCCTCTAGAGATTTAAAATGCCTCTGAGAGTCGCTTCAATTAGAAAAAGTAGCTCTCATAAAATAGTGTTACAGCTGAAGAGTTCATCTTTTTCACAAAGAAACATTCATTATAACATCATATGGCACAAAAAAACAGCAGAAAGTTTCAAATGCCTAAGCTAAACTAAAATGACTGCTGTCACACTACTAGTCACCTCAGAGTTAATGTCAAAAGATTTGTACTAAAAGCATATAACTTTATAAAACTCAATATATCTACATCAAAACTACCCATAAATGCATTCAAGCTAGCAAAATAATATTGAAATTAACTTCCTGTATTTGGATTTCATGAGAAAATGCTACATAAATATATCAGTGAAGGTAATGATTTACTGAGAAGTTTAAAAAAATAATTAATTCCTATTGTAAGAAAATTACCTCCAAAAATTCAAATGTAAGCAGAAAAAAACCCAAAACCAACCCAGTCTTGTTGAACATAAAATAACCCTGTAGAAGTCACAGATTTGATACAAAAACCTTATGAAGAATCCAGTCCATTTCCCTGCCACCCTGTAGTTCAAATCAAAACAATATATTGATTGCCTTTTCAGCTTTAAAAGGAGATTATTTAATAAGAGCTAGGCATCCTGCTCATTGTTTTAATGTCAGACAAGCCTTTGTAGTCTTTGCATCTTCTTTCAATTTGCCCAGGTACATATGATACTCAAGAAGATTATTGCAGATTTGTGTAACAGAAGTCATACATCTCATTCAATAATATCCATTGATTGCTGGGTGTTCACACATAACGCTGGATTTTTGTCTCAGCAGAATCTAATAATTCTCAGTAATGCATTATCAGCAAAAATAAATAAATAAATAAATAAATAAGAATAAATAAATGGTGTGTCCCAAGGTGCCTTGCAAGGAAAATTATGAAAAATGAGCCTCTAAAAAAAAAAAAAAATTCAATATTTCTAAAGCATACAGGCAAACTGATGGAAGCTACGCTTGCCAATGTTAATGTGACCTTCTGTTTCCCTTAGGAATTTATCCTCCTTTCAGAGAGAAGCAAACACGGACACTTGGGCTGCTCAAAAGGGTCATGTATTTATGTTATGACAGGCATTGATTACACTATTTTGATAAGTCTACTAATGAATAGCAGTAAAAACTAGCTTGCAGTGGAAGTCTGCCAAGATCCTATTTAGAAAACCACATCCAGATATATCAAAAACTCATTATTAAAAAACAAAAAAAAAAGGAAAAAGAAAAATTTGGCAATATATTAGTTATGTTCCAAAACTGAATTTTCTAATTAAGTGGAAAAAAAAAATGCACTTTGCTTCACCACAAAGTCTCATTTTAGCTTTAAAAATAACTCTCTTTGAAAATGGTTGCTAGTAAAATGTTCTTAAGGAAAACAAAATAACAATTTTGCACCTTACATTTAGAAGCTTGACTGATTATTCAAAACTTCTATGTGCTGTTACAATACTACAAACATACCAAGTGCATATAATCTAACAGAGAGGTGTTCCTATGCTTATGATCTGCGTTATCCCAGTGATACCATGACATCCCAAAATAAATGGAAATGAAGTGTGAGGAGACAATGACATATGAACAGTAGTCCAAGAAGAAATAAAGGCAGCATTCACTAGGACTAAAGTCTAATCCCAAATCCAGTACCAGGAAAAATTATTTCTCTGATTAGCTTCTGGAAACAAAGATCCCAAGCACAGTATGTCATTTCAAGCTCTGGAACCTTTTATGCCTTTTTCCAGGATATACTCTACTTCCAGTAGAGAGTAGATACATTTCTAAATCACACACACACACACACAAATATCCTTCATGGATGCAGTTTCTTGGCAGATATGCAGCACACAAACTAATTTTACATCACTACTCTAGAGACCAAGGTACTTCCTGGAACAGACTGAAAAGCATGAACATCTACACATGTAAGCATCACATGCATCCCGATACAACTTAATTATGGAATTTTTTGTGATCCCTAGGCAATCCCATGTAAATCTACAAAAATATAACACAGTTTGTAAGTACTGGTTATTGACTTTTCAGTTGTAAAGCAGACTGAGTTATACATGAATTATGGTATCTTTTAACTCCTGAGGCCTACAAAAATAAGACTAATTTGGCAAAGCTTTTTATAATGATCTCAAACAATGGCATAATCTTCCTCTTGTTCTTCTTCCTCTCCATCCTTATTAATTAATATCCACTTCTTTCTTTGTTCTACCCTTCACTTAGTACATACTATGGCCTCGATAGCCTGTATATACACTGCTCTCCTGGAGCTTCCTCAGAAGCAACTACAAGAGCAAATCTCCACCTGCACATTCTGCCTAGCTGCAGAGCATCTGCAGGAGATTACCCATCTCCAAGACTCAACCTTGTGTCCAACTAACACACCCTTAAAGCCCTGCAGAGAACACCATCCATTCATTCAATATGCTCCCCATCACAGCATGTGCAACCACCAAAACATGCAGAACCTGCTTGCTATGAAGAAGATAGGGACTACTTACACCATGTCACAGAAAGTACTGCTATAGGGAGAACACTGAGGCAGATCGCAGTTAGAGTAACAGCAATGGCCATCTAGTGAGCAGCTGGAATACTCCAGCACTTGCAGAGATCCAACACAGGCAGCTGAGCCCATGTTCACACCCTGCCTGGGCCACAGTGATTTTTATTTCTCTTCTTACTGCTGACAGTAAACATTCACAAGCTGGCCTATGGGACACAGAAAACACCCAAACAGGGGTGGAGGAAGCTCCTTATGTTGGCAGTAGCTAAAGCAGTGAAAGCAGCAGCAGTGTGAAAGGAGTAGAAGCAGTTTTAAAGTCCTTGGAAAGTCACTTTGGTTTAAGTGTAATAAAAGGATAGGTATCTTCTGATAGGCTGAACAGTTAATTTTCAAAGCAAGCCTTCAGCTTTTAGAGGCTCCTTGTCTCAGCATCCATTAAGAGCTGAGGATGTGACTCAATCCTTTGTGAACACTGGAATTCAACAGAATTTTGCCAGGTAAGCAGTTCCAGCAAAGCAGATAGGTATCCTCATGTGATTAATATTCATTTCATCTACATCCCTGAATGAAAAAATGCCAGAATTCTGGAACACATAAACCTCAGACAGGTAGAAGACACTGTTAGTGATCAATAGCATCCAGGAGTGACCATGGGATTGTCAAGGCTGTTTCTACAATGCCTCCACAGCAAGGCTGTCATGATTCCTGAGACATCAACCAGGGGTAAAGTATTATGTAGAGGATGATCTGTAATAACAATGATAACCATGCAGACTCACTGCAGATCTGCTGTGCTACAGACTGGCACGAGCCTGATTATGGCTAGTTTCCAGAGCAAAATTCATTTTTGCTTCTGGGCTCAGATTCAGAACTAGAAACAAATGTGCAACCTTCCTCATGTCAAAGACAATTCATCACAAAAAGCCACGAAGGTTATCTTGCACATTTGAAAAGTATCACCCAATATGTGGTTATCTTATGTCTGAGCTCATGGGTTTACTGTGAATAGGGACAGCCCATAACACAAACTTAAGCAGTTCTGTGTTAGCCTTTTGGGAGACCACCATGACCCATGAGATAAATTGGGCAAAGAGCAGCACAGGCAGATAGCTGGTGGGCCTGATTCCTGCTCTGCCTCTTGCCTTTTTATTTCAGTGTTGATACCAGTTGGGTTTACAATAAGGTTGTAATGGTCAAGAGGATGCTGAGCTGAAGCAGTAATGAGGTCTCCTGGAGAGCAGCATGAGGTCTCAAGGGTTGTAGAGTACAGGTGGATCAAGAACAGCACACCTGAGAAAGACGTAGACTAAGTCTGTAGGACTGGTGGCATCTTTGAAAGCATTGTTCTGACTTCCAGTAAAGACATATCTCATCCATTTTATAGAATCTGTAAATCTGAATGATGAAGTAACACTCCCGCATGAGACACTGTCAGTAGCATCACAGACTTTTAGGCTACAAGTCTAAGTAAGTAAAACAAGCACAGCCACAAATTCGAAGTGAACCTCTAACTGTGCAAGCACTCCTTATGTTATAGTGCTCTTACACTTTCTTTCCTAGAACTGCATCCATATGATACTGCTAATTTTTCTCCCACACATCAAAGCAAAACAGTAAAATCAGAAGGCAACAGTTTCAATGGGAATGTGTTCTATTATTAGCTCTGCATAGGCATGGACAACTCACTTGCATGTATTGCAGTTTAAGATCTCAAAATGTTATAAGAAGGAAAAAAACATGCACCAGCTTCAGAAGGTATTGGGAAAATTAGCTCATTTGTTACATTTTTAACTCTTCAAAAGAGAGACACTGCACAAAGATATTATAGTGCTATAAAACTGTAATAGTCTACACAGGACAAATGTTGACAAAGGACAGAGAGGATTACGGCCTTCAAGTAAATAGTTTTATTTCGTAACTTGGCATTTTTATGGACCTTATCACTGTAAGGTCTGAACAACTCACAAATACTAATTAACTGAGCCTGTTTAATTATTCTCCCTGCTTACACAAGGGAAACCCTAGACCCAGTCCAATCTAAGTTCTCCTTTAACAATAGATGAGTCAGAAGGAAGGAAGGACAAAGAACGGTATGTAATATATATAGACTGACCTAATACATTCTTCCAAGAACACTGTGCAAAACAGAGCGACCTCTAAGTTATCTGAACTCCTACACAATGTCTCCTGGTGCCATACATGAAACATTTATAAGCCTCTCTGTGGTGGGTCTGAATGCTCTATACTGTGCATAACCAATAAGGCTTAAACTTGTAACACAGAAACATTAATATATTCAAAGCCCATTCCCTTAAACTCAAGCTTGTTTCTTGAAATATCAGTAATATAGAATCCTAGATTAAAAAAAAAGAACAAACAAAACCTAAACCAATACAGTATTATATTTATAAATCCATCTATAAGATAAAGCTATTTCTTGCTAACGGTAAGACGGTACCAATCCGCCTGATGTTTCTTCCACATGTTTCACAGATACTACAAAGTAAGCACTGTTGCAATCATTCCATTTCATTAAGCTGCTAAAAAAGATATCTGTAAGTGCATATAATATGAAAATTATCAGGTGCACTACAACAATGCTCAAAGCCCTCAACCCTTTTTTTCAAGCCTTGGGGGAAAAAAAATAATAATAAAAAAAAAAGATATGTCTATCAAAAAACTCAGAGATTTTCTATCGATAGAGTGATTTATATTATGTGGGAAAAAATATATGGTATTTACTCAGCCAGTCAACAAGCATCTTCAGTGAAAGAGATCTCAGAACTATTAAAGGAACGTATCACATCTCATCTGTTTTTGGTTCTGGTTTGGTTTTGTTTTGCAACACCTGAAAACCTAAGTCTCTTCCCCCTTTTCAACAGTGAGAGAATGATCCTACTAACAAATAGTTCTAGTGCAGTGCCAAACTGCAGCTAACATTTCAAATAGGAGTAGGAATTGGTGATGAAATACCAGATGAGCTCTTTTTCAAGCACAGAATATATGAGCTGGTCTCACCTGTCTCTTTGAACACAGATGCTTCCTTTTCTCAGTTTTGTTGCTTTGAATACCTCCTCATTCAGGTATTCAAGGCAGTAACAGTCTAACTCATCTGCCCTATGCCTTGCCGTCACCTTCCTTTTATCATGATATGTCTGCCTACTTCTAGGGCAGAGCCTGTGGTATCAGTAACATTGTTCCTGTCAATCTGTAGACCATAACTAATGTAGAACATCCAATCATACGAAATAATGTCAGGGGAAGACAGCTACGACAGGCTTGGAATTCAGTACTTACTAGGCAATAAAAAAAGAAATGTAAGGATACTGATTGGATTTCTCTGGACAGATTTTCAGTTCCAGTGCAACACCAAAGTTAAAAACAAGCAGAGTTTCTAGATGCCTGATACTGCTCACAGAAGCAGGAACTAAGGGATTGATGCATATCCTTGCAATACAGGAAACTTTGAAGTCATTTTTGTACATGACACAAAAGTTAAGAATTCAACAACACCTTTACTAAAGCTCTGAGAAACAGAGGACTTCTTCTTCCTTCCCCCTCACCCCCAGATGACAATGTCCATACATAAAAGATGCTACTTCTGCATGAAACAAAAATAACCAGCACACTGGATGCTCCTGTGCAGTCTTCTCACATACAAATCCCTACTTGGAGCAACACAAACTGGAACCCATTTCTCAACAAAATCAATAGCAGTATTTTCACCAAGATGCATACTCTGGCTCTGTGCAGTCCTGAACTTACACTCTCAAAGCAGGTAAAGTTACTGGAGTGCTGCAGGACAGGACATGCAGCCCAAACAAGAAGCTTCCACGTACAGACACACAACCATAGCAAAGAGTAAACCTATCATTTTGGTGCATTATTCTGGCTATTTTGAGCAGAAAGCTGGACAGAACACTACACAGTGTGGTCCCTACACCACCGCAGTGCCCCCTCATCAGTCCACCATAGACTGTTTCCCGCAGTGGATATCCAAAAGGAGAGAAGGACAACGAACTACTAAGTTTGGCAAAAGTCTCTTTCTGTTCCTTGGAAATGACAATACTGCAGTTGTCTGTGATGTTACTCCCCACTCCCTCCCTTTTTTTCCAGTTCAGAAAACAGTCCATTCCAAATTACAAATCCCTTCCCTCCACATGGGCCACTGACCTAACAAACGATGCCTTTACCTTTAATCAAAACTTAACAGATGCAAACCAAGTTAGCTTAAGCTAACTTAAATTAAGCCATTGGCTTAATTTGGTTACAGGGTATTTTCATCTGGAATTTTTTACTATAAATTAGTTTTTTAAACGATTTTAAAACTATAGGGCTATCTCAGTTCTTAGCTTGAATACCAATAGTAAAATAAGATGAAAACACTGGCAAGGCTATATTCCACAACTTCTAATCTTATTTCCATCTAAAGAAAGATAGAATACTTTATATTAACTACCTTTTCATGTCTCTAAATTGAAGTAGTCTGTGAGGTTTTGTTTAAAAAGATGACAACAAACTCTGCCTCACTCTTTCCAACTGGCTGCATTTCATGCAGTTTAGTATTCTGATCCAACATGAAACAATTAGATCTTGCTGACGGGTAGCATCAGTAACTTCAATATACTTTCTGACATTGAATATCCTTGTTTACAGTATCTGGCAAGCAAAGGTAACTAAAAGAAGACTGACAAGCTTCGCATCTTCATGACAGCACACAAGGACAGATTGTGTTATACTTCATGTGCATGTTCACAGCTGGCACACTGTCAAGGGGCACTGTAATATGAATTAAGGTCAGCATTTGAATCACAATGTCAATGTGTGCACAGCTGGACTCTTAAAACCAGATGCAAAGACTCGTATCTTCCTACTACTATATTCACAGATAAGGGAATCTACTAGTTCATGCTTTAAAAAATGTCCCTCAAAATAGCAAAAATAACAGCAAAGTGTCTTCCTTTTCCTGATACTGGCCTCTGTGAATACTTTTTGTTTGTTTACGGAGAGTAAATAGGCACCATTCTCATATTGTTCAATTGTCGATCTGTATACATAAAGATCCTTCTCCATGTACATTGTCTTTGTATAATATGGAAGAACCTGGGCTGCCAGCAGTTCTTTCGGGTTTTCCAGGCAATTGACTGTTTCCTTGCTTACATATTAGTAGCTGACCTGACAGAGGCATCCCTGGCAGGAGGAGCAGAGAGGCCATGGGAAGTAGACCGCTGTGGTCTAGAGCACTAATCAAGGTCCTTGAACTCTGTGTGGAAGACCCTGGATATTTGGGTTCACTGGGGCTGAGGTCAGCTTTCCTAGAAGAGTTAAATGAAGGAGGAGGATAATCTTTAATATCTTGGAGTCAGTTTTTATTGTTTACCGTCAAATAAAAGGAGCCCTCCAGGGTAGATGAATCTCTAACTCTACAGATCTCATGCAACAAAGCAGATTTACGTGAGTTTCTTTCCACCTGCTGCACAGTAGCTCAAGTGTGCAGAGACCATCAGGAATCCTTTTCTCTGGCTGCCTGCTTCACTGGGTGCAGTGCAGCAAAACCAGGTGACCCTGCACCCATCCGTGCTGGGGCAGGGATGGGCAGGGTCAGGGTGGTGGCTCACCTATGCTCTTCCATCAGGCAAAACGGAGCTACAGAATTGAAGACTATCAGGCAGTTTAGATTAAATTAACCCCCATTTCTGAAGGTCAGCCTTTCAGTGTTAATATGCCAGCTATATTCCAGACTTATTCTAAGCCTTGTCCTGTACAGGCTAAATACATTGAGTATTTGATAATATTTCTTATTTAAAAACATGTTGCTTGTGTTACTATCACTTTCTTTAGAGTAGAATTAGTTTACACTATGTTGAAAAGCCTATTCTATTGACCCAGAAGCACAGCAAATTGAGAAAATTAATGACATGTTGAAATAAATAAATGACTTTTTTCCCCTCTATTAAACACACTGAATTTAGAAAAAAAAAATCCAGATGTATGACACAAATTGTGGTGTGCTCTTCTTAACAGTAATAGATGAAATAATTGAATGAAAACATGCTAAGTGGAAATGGCCTGAAATGTTATGAACATGGAAGATAGCACAGTAATGATTATACAGAAACATCTATTTTCATATTTTCTATTTTTGCATAATCATAGCATTCAATAATGCTCCAGAAAGATACTGTGCACTGCAAATTTTAATTTACACAGCATGTAATTCAGCTGTAGTTAGAGACAGCCTCACTTCCTTGAGGATCAGAGCACAGTATTATTTTACTGTTGCTCCACAAAGACATTAATTGAACAGTATACAGATACATTCAAAGCTGGTTGAATTTCAGGCCAAGAAAGCTTCCTAGCTATCTTTTAAAATGTTTTTGTAGACATATATCAAATTCTGCAGGTTTGCTTGCTGAAACTGATAAACCTTATTTACATTTGAGGAATTTTAACCCAGCCTATGCAGTGACTCAGACAAGCAGCGTTTAGATCAGTTGCACAGCTCTCCAACCTGCACAGAACTTCTTCCTTTGCAAGCTCCTACTCCTCCTGCCAGAATTAGTCTATGTATCCATTTTCTATGAGCCATGTTTGTACTACAGGAACACAAGCCAGAATCTTGTCAGCTGAACTCACTACTTGCTTCCTAAGAGAAGCTACTGCTGCAGCCACTGAGCAGAATATTTTGATTCCAAGGATAAGATATATAGCATCCCAAGTTAGTAAATAATGAAAATGTCACAGGATATACAAATCACACTTGCAGGGCTTAAGCTCTTTAACAGTTTTACTTGTTGGGTTCTTTTCTCCAAAGGTTTCAGCAGGAAAAAACCCTCTATTTGAAAGACATAAAGACATCTCCAGCTTTTGCTGCAGTATGTGAGAAACATAAATTACAGTAAAAAAATCACAGCCTAAAATAGAAATCCTTAATCAGCGATTACTGTGAGGCAATGTAAATACTGACGTACTTACAGATGAAAGGAGGTCACACAACTCAGCCAAAATACTCCACTTTCAGAAAATCAGTTTGTAGTATTAATAAAAACCCTGTAAATTTACAGTCAGATTATAGGCAGCTAGGGTACACTGCCTTCTCCAGTAAAATATGTACTTCCATATAAATCAAGTTTATACTTTGCACTGTACTGTAAATGTGTTAAGTCTGTTCCTTTTAAAAGTGTATTAACAATTTTCAAAAGAAGATAGAAGATGCCATTTATAAAACACATGCCTCCAAAATCCTCCTGAGAGCAAATGATACAACAAAAAGGGGCAGCAGAAGGTAACACTTTCATTACTCTCTCTGACACAAGGGACCAGGACAGAATTTTGAGATCAGTCCGTAGGACAAAGAACGTACTTCGTGAGAGAATTAGAGGAGGAAAAGAGCTTACAGGAAAACAATGCTTCTTCTTTGCTCAGTATAGTTCCTATGAGTTCATAGCCCTCAATTCTGCAGTGAATTTCAAGATTAGACATCTCAGGATCTCAGACCACCCAATTTATGCTGAATAAGATCAGAAACCTCTCCTTGTTTGGTTCAAAGCTAAACCATGGTTTACCTAAAAGAATCATGAATTTCTGCTACATTTTCAGTGAAATCAAGTCAACCAAGTGGTTCCTATAAAGCTGGAAAATAGTTTCACAGCATACAACTGCTGTGCACTTATTTTCCACTTAAAAGCCAGTAAAATGTTACTACTTGCAGCCACTTAAGCTAGTTTGAAAGAGAAAGCCGAGATGCTTCCTCATAAACAAAACAGGTGAGCACTGTGAAACAATTTTCCCTAGGAAAAAAACTATGTATCTGGGAACCTAATTTTACCTCCTCAATTGCTAAAAATGTTTGTTTGTTTACATCAAAGCCACATATGTCATGACTAAAACCCAAAGCTTTTCTGTCTCAATTTCTGTTTAATAATTTCCAGTTTACTCACTGGGGTCTTTTGGTACTCCTAAATTTAAAGGGTTCTTAAATTCTGCGCATCGCAGGTGTGTTAGACTAGATGACGTTTGAAGGTCCCTTCCAGCCCAAACTACGCTATGATTCTATGAAATTTTAAAACAGAAACATGTGAAACTCCGAAATTATTCCTCTTGTACACCCTCACCTGCTGTTTACAGTAAAAATACTTCTAAATACAAAACCAACTTGAAAAGCCCGTATCTTTATTACACTGAAAAATATGGAGTCAAATTCACAAGACAATAAGCTTTTTCTTTAATGGATATAAAAGCCAGAGCAATTCCAAATTCCATTTCTCAAACAGCAGGTATCAAAAAAGGAAGGAAAAAAAAGTTGTGCAGTTGTCACAGAACAGATCATTCCACTAATTCTTCTACTGATGCTTTTCCTAAACCAACTCAGTGAAAAGCATCACACATTTTGAGTGGCCTTATTGCTACCAACAAAAAAGACAAAACAACAGAGTATGAAATCAGAGTTGATTCATTCAAAATTGATTAATTCAAATACTGATTGCCATTACTAAATTAATCACTATGAGATCAGTTCTGTTAAAAATTAATAAATAAATAACATGTTTTTCTACGTTAATTATGGAAGTCTCAAATATTATTTTATGTGATATAAGTCCTGAATAAAAAAAGAAATTATCTAGCTTTACAGGCTTATATTACTTTTGACCAAGCCTTCAGAGACATAAGACATCACTTTTAACCTGAAAATCCAACCTTCAAATGGCAGCTTAAACCAGATCTTAAATCTTACTTTTTGGCCCAGTGCTTTTTTTATGTGCAAAACAAAATGTCACTGCAAATGTGGTTACTGAATTCTTTTTATTGTACATCTAAATTAGAGGCTCAAAAGAATTCAGAGACACAAATTTCAGAGGCATTGTTAATACAGAGAAAGCTCAAAATACAACATAGGAAGAAACTGAATGCCTTCCTGATGATGGGTTTAACAGAAGTGAGATGAGAACAATGGAGTGGAGTAGGCAGGAACTAAAAATAATTTATATGAAAAATTTGGGAATTTACTAGTTGGTATTGACAGGAGGAAAAAGGACTAAAATAATGAAATGACAACAGATTGACTATCACTGTTATGGGGCTGCGAAAGGACCACTGCTATCCTAACAAATGGGAACAGGAGAGTCACTGCAAAAAAATGAGGGAGGCAAGTATAAACACTAGTACTCAATGCAACTGCAAGACAATTAAAATGTTATACCTTTTCAAGCCACTGTGAAGGAAGAAATAATGCCAAGTGTACTGCAAGTGTATGTTCTGCAACCATGCTGGAAAAACATTTGCTTTTCTTTAGTGTGCAAAATAAAAGCTAAGAAGGAAAATGGGTATATTCATAATTTCAGCAGGGATAAACACTCAAAGGAGGGAAAGTGCAAAATAAGAAATGGATATTTGCTACAAAAACCTTAAAGCTGAAAAAAAAAATCATTTTTCCAATAACAAAACCAATGAAATTTTGAAACAGACCATGATAGGAGTAAGGGGAAAATAAACCTCCCACAAACTCAGTTTACAGACAGCATATAATGTAGCTGAAAATAATATATATGTAATGTAGCTATGCTGGTCTGTGACTGAAGTTCAGATCCTTAACTTGAAAAATTTAATTAGACAAATAAAACTTGGGAAGGGCAAAAAGAGAGATCAAAAGGGCTTGAGCAACAGAACAGTTGCAGAGCTGATTGAGACAGATGGGACCTACACTGTTTATTAACTTTTCAGTTATAAGGAAGCATTTAATACATACAGCTAGGGCTGAAGCAGCTTTTTGCCAGCAAGTGCTTCAGTCTGCAAGCTCAGAATTTACCATTACTAACTGATAGGCAGCAATTGTCTTTGACTAGTTGACAGGGGTACAATTATTCTCCATCTTCTACCTTTTGTTATAAATCTTTGAAAAACTAAATTCCTTAAAACTAATGACATATAATAATAACCGTTTAGTCAGAATATTCAAGTCCCTTGCATACTGCATTCATGAAATATTCTTCACCTTCATATTCACAGCATATGTACACTCAATGCCACAGAACACAACCATTCACTTTAAGTGTGTTTACTCAATTTTCAGGATGCTGAACATTAAGGATATATAACTAAGAACAGTTTTGCTTGTACAAAAGATGAAAAACATGGGTTCCAAAAATATAAGTAAACCTTTCACCATTTATCTGAACTAAAGATTCAGTAAGTATACCATTTGTGTGGTCACATTTTCTATTTTCATCCAAAACCCAAATTGCAGTCATTATACACAAGTAAAAATCAAAACCAGGGCTCTTACAAATAAAGCACATCCACATTGTTGCAAGCAGTCACTCTTGCAGCTGGAACAAAATCTGGTCAGACTACCCCCCACAAATGCGTATTTAAGCCTGTCTAGCCTCAGAACTATATGTAAACTTTACAAAGCTTCAGGACAGCTGGGACTGTGATACAACTGAAATACAAACTATAAAGTCTCCCTAGCATGGGGGTGAGGTAGAGACAACTACTGTTTCACTAGCAAAGATTCATTGCGCATATGTGTACACAGAGACCTTCTGAGATATTTGTAGACTTTAAAGAGCACACGCTGTTCTAGCTGGATGGGTTAGAAAAGAGTTCTGGTTACTGAATTACCAGCAGCACAGCATAGCAAATGTCATTTCAGAAGGGAAATCATAATTGCAAACTACAGAAATTATCCCACAGAAGGACAATGTGGGTTTCATTGACAGAGCAGCCTGTCTTCTGCATGCAGGAATACAAAGGGCACATTGTATTACTGCAGTTTAAATGAGTCGGTATGTTTATATATGATTCAAGCATGACAACATCTAAAATATGAGCTATCACATTCACAAATACAATAAAGTATTACTTTACTTGAGGGGATGGAAGTCATATAGTTTTAACATCATAATAAGCTATATACAGAGAATGAAAAACAATTTGACCATGTACAGTTTGCTCCTAATTTGAACAATTTGTTTTAAGATTACTGTGTATAACTACATCTTTTCACTACTTCCAAACTTCTGCTTGTGTGTGATACTACAACGGTTCCTAAATTCTATGTCATGGCAATACAGTCCATTGCTGTACATTAGCTATGATGTCCCATATTCAATATTATTCAATGGCTGGAGCATCAGGTGAAAGAAAGAAAACTGGAAAGGAGATGAAAGTACTAGTCTAAAAGTATCCTGCAGTGATATAACATTGTCTTTTGAGAAGCATCCCAAGACAATTCACAAACCACATCCATAGAAAACAACTTCTTGCCTTTATAAAACTTTTGGATACTATGAAAATGCAAGAAATTTCTTATTGTACACAGCTAGAGAAGGAGGGCCTAACTGATACATCAGTGATGATATAAAGCAAGCCCAATAAAGTTCAATTCAGTACAACCCCTTCTCTTTTGAATTCCTTTTTCTATCTTTCCAAAGAAGTGGCATGCTCAGAAGCAAAGATACTCCTTTCCAAAGGTACCGACGTCAAGCAGTGCCACATCAATCATCCTAAGCACAGGATTCAAGTTCTCTTCAGCTGCCAGTCCAGACAGAGTGGGTTCAGAACTCATTACCACATCCATGAAGTAATGCAAATGGTCTTTTAAAATACAAGTATATGTCTTGTATCCCACTCAGGGATATCACTCCTCAGTGCCGTCAGCAGGCCCTCCTTTGTGACAGGGAGAGGAACACCAGTGAATGCTACTTTCAGATTTGCTGGTCACCACATTCTGCAACTGCAGCTCAACAATTACAAATGAAGTACTACCTTTATTATTTAATTGGGTTAAGTATGTTAGGATTTACAGAGCTCTGTGTGCCTTCTCCTCCAGCCTTCCCACATGGCGAAATGATTGAGATTGTAGCAACCACTCAGAGTAAATGCAGACATAATAGATGAGTGCAGCATGAAAAACCAGGAAAGCTGTAGAATCTCCATCAAAAGAGGTCTTAAAGCAGAGTAATGATTTAAATGGGCTTTCAAGTTATTTTTATGATTCTATAGAGAACTTACACGTTAAAAAAAAAAAAGATTCTAATAAATTTATAATGGAATAAATACTTTGAAATAGAACTGCCACTAATAAATGGTAAAATAACCGAGTGCTGTGTAGTAGTAAGTAGTTTCTGTTACTACACATAACATATTCAAAATGAGATTTATTTTTAAATCTCACATATCACCATGGAAGAATTATCCAAGCTGTAATTCTCAACTCAACCAGGCATCACCAAAAACTTCACCTTAAGAAGTTAAACAGCTCAGATATTCCATGAATCAAAAAGTCACTGGCCATCATCACTGCAGCTAGATCCAGCAAAACAGTAGAAATCATTAGCTGATGATGGAGGGAAAACATTATTTCTTACATAATTCTTAAACAATATAAAATACATAAATACTACTGAAAGAAAAAACTGGCTGTTTTACTGACTTGAGATATGCAGTAAATGAACAAGTTAAACAACTGACCCTGCAAACTGCTCCATAAAAGTAATTTGCTCAGTTTGCTGCACATAGAGTTAGAAAGCTAACAGAGCAGATCATGGCACTCAGAACTAGAGTTTACAGTACTCATAGTGCACACTACTATAACCAGCCTTTTGAAACAGCAAAAAATGGATCTCACTATTAACTGTTTACCAAAGCTCTGTTTCACACAGGTAAGTTTGTTCTAGAAAAACAGTATCAGTGAATTAAATACAATTAAAAAGAAATTTATAGAATCATAGAATTATAAAATAGAATCATAGAACAGCATCATAGAATAGTTAGGGTTGGAAAGGACCTTAAGATCATCTAGTTCCAA
>JBAFWW010006399.1:0-19103 GCA_036873685.1 Agapornis canus
CATGGGTTGGACTTGATGATCTTGGAGGTCCCTTCCAACCTAGTGATTCTGTGAAATACTGCAATTCTTCTCAATGGAATAATGAGCTTTACACCTTTTCAGTCTTATATGTGCAAATACAGCTGAGCTAAAAAAAAAAAAACTGCACTACACAATGTTGCAATTTTAGGAAATAGGACACATCTGATACCTTTTTAGTTACTCTCTATCTGAAGCATAAGAGAACAGCTGCAGATATAGCAGAGATAGCCTTGGCTGATGTCATTTTGTGGTGAGGGAGGTGTCTGTACTGGGGCTGGTTTCAAGCAATCTGTTTTCAGCAGATTACACATCAACTGATGCATCAATTGGTACATGGAGTCTTATAACACATAAAGGAACATAAGTTTGTAGAAAATTTTTCTTGAAATCACTCTATCAAAAGTAAGAGAAACCCCTTACAATTTAATTTATTAAAATTTAATTTTGTGGAACAATTTATTAAAACTTATAGGAGGAAGATCGCTCTGCACTAAACACTTGTACCTCCTAGTTTCAGACATAGTCAGCTGAACTTGAGTTTTTAAATGAGGGTCTTTGTTCTTGAATATATCACTGTAGGTCACTACACTACTCCACACTGCACTAGTTTATATGGTTACCTGAATGTATCATTACACTACAACTGCTCAGAGTAGTTCCTGTTCATCAACAGAACTTCTGTTTTGTTACTTAGTACAGGTACAGTTACTTAGTACAGTAATCTTTGCACAGGGTAATGAACCTATGCTACATGTATGAAAGGACTTATGACACATTCTTACCCACAAAGCCCATGGGAACATGATAAAGCAAGCAAATGCATTATTTTGTTATTTCAGTAAAGTTGCTGTACAATAACACTGAGATATATCAGTTTTCATAGCATTCTGTGTGATGTAATCTAGGTTACCCTGCTTTCGCAGGGGGTTAGACTAGATGATCTTTCAAGGTCTCTTCCAACCCTTAGGATTTTGTGATTCTGTGATTCTCTGGGTGGAGAGATGTTTTGTTGCCTGTAATTAAAACATATCTAAACGATGCTATGTTGCAACAGCAGCTCATGAATTTTTGTCCATTAACTTTCGGGGATAATCAGAAACTTTCTGTTTCCAGGAAACATTTCACACTAATAGTCTGTCTTCATGCTCTGCCAATTCCTGTCTATTTCTACTTTATATTGACTGTATATGATACAGTTGAAAGTAGGAGTTGGTGGAGGACTCCAAGTGAATACATTCTGTATCACTTCTCTTCAAAAGGCTTTTGTGGTATAGGTTGCTTTTTTTTTCTCTGAAAGTATCTTTGGGCTGAAATGCATGTTCTCTTAATAGATTTCAAAACAGCAAATCAGGACATTGATACAGAATTTGTTTCTATGTATCTGAGAACTAGACTTAAACAGATGTTATAATGATTAACCTCATTGCTCAATCAGTGGCCTTACGTATTGAGCCTAGAGAGCAGAATGAGGAGGTTACATAGCACATAACACTTCTGAAATATATGGAAATCTCTGATTCCAGCTAATAACGAAGTTGGAATACTATATAATATTGTGTAGGAATATGAAGCTATATTTTGTTAGAGAAAGATCAGAATCCTGAATGCAACTTAACCTACTAAATTTTGATATGCTATTTGAACCCCACCCTCATGAAGTTACCCGTCGGAAAAAGTGAACTTTAGAGGAGGCATACTGAACACATATGTGATTTGTTTTTCTAGGGTGAAAAACAGCAGTATTGTTACAAGGTTATTTTCATGTTTCCTTCTTATATGACTAATAATTATTTTATTTTTTTAATTATTGAATGGGGCTTTCATATTTCTCAAGCTATTCAAGAACCTCCCACTCTCACAGTCCTTAGTGGTTTGCAGCCAGCCTTACTCAGAGGACATTCCAGACTTGTCACTGCACAGCTGTTCTTGGCAGCCAGCCCTCCATGCAAGGGCTTTGCCAAAGCATCACTTGGACCCCCCAACCACTTTGCTGAAACAATACTTAATAGTATGATATTTGAACAACTGCTAAATATGTTTTTTAGGGCCTTAGAATTATTTTTTTTTTTACTTCAGTTATAAAATAAGCTGTATCTTTGACATCAGTGGACGTATTCCTGTAGCCTACTGTAGGAGCTGCCATTGATAATTTATATTCCACATATAGGCTGGTAGGTAGCATAAGCATAATAGTCTGAGTTGATGATAGATAATATTCATTAAATTTCTTTAGTTGTGTGTTTGCTTTTTGCTCAGTGAGTTATCTACTTAGAATAGTCTTTCTAAATCTTCAATGTGGTTGCTTCAACTATCAGTTATTTAAAGAAACAAAATGATAAATTTTACCTGGAAGAGGTTTCTTTCCTTTTCCTTCCATGATGAATTTCATTCTTGTACATTTCATGTGCCTGCTCCTGAAGCGTTTGACTTCAGACAGTGAAAAGCAGAAAGGTGTATATTTCTTTTGTTCTGCTGTAGACTTCATAGAATCATAGCATCATTGAATGGTTTGGGTTGGAAGGAACCTTTGAAGATCATCTAGTCCAAGCCCCCCTACCATGGCCAGGGACATCTTTCGCTAAATAGGTTGCTCAAATCCCCATACAGCCTGGATGGCCTTGAACACTTAAACTTGCAAACTCCCATGTATATTTCTCTATCATGAGTTTCATACATGTTCTGTATTACGGAAAAGTACATTTTTTTTAAGGCCAAATTCAAGTTTAGTTTTTAGGAAGATAGCAGTTTTTTTGTGTAAGGATTTTTTTATCAGGACTGATTTAAAAAGCTGGTCTTACAGATATCTTAGAAAACATTAGTTACTGTGCAGATTGCTTTGATTAGGCAAATGTTTTTAATGGCAATTACTGGAATGTGTGTGAGTCTCTGAAGCTGGAAACTAAAGTTCAAAATCTTCTCTGCTAAGAGTTTACATTAGACCTTTTTCTCAATTACTGTAGTACCACCTAACTTCTTTATTTGGTCTTTGTATACAGTTGCATGCAGTAATTTTAATTTCATGAATTATGAAATGTAATCAGATTCTAATCCTGCTGAATTATCCAGGCATACCTATACTGTTTAAAGTTTGGCTTCTGGTAATATTCTGCCTTCTCATTTGAATTTTCCCTAATCAGCTTTTGAACTTTTCTTTTGTACTAGCAAAATCAGAAAACTGGCATAAAGTGATTAATTTTGTTTCCTTTGCTCAAATTCCAAGGGCTATAAGTTTATTCCCTAACTATCTCCAAATTGCCAGCTCTAGTGCCAATCCAAATGGAAAACCATGATGCAAAAAATGAAAAAACAATTACAAGACACACATTTCTCCAAAACAAAGTTTAGATCACTTGGTACAGGATGACTCAACCTTCTCTGCTAGAAAGTTTGTGACTTGCTCACTGGGGAATAAGAAAGTTCTCAGAATGTACCTTTATAGCACTCTCCTGTAATGCAGGATATTTCTTTCCTTATGCAACTGGTTGTGTTTGTCACTCATAACTTCTTGACCTGTGATTAAACATGCAATCATTACCTATTCATTGACTCAGCTAGAGAGGAATCCACGGGCCTTCTACTTAAGTGACATTTTACAGCTGTGCTGATGTCTTCGTTGTTCTGACTTCAAGTTCAAAATGCAACAGATGTTTACTAGGATTCCTGCTGTGATGATTTCTTTTTATTATTGTATCATTTGCGTCTACAACAACATTGAATGAAATGGCGCTGTTAAGTTTAACAAGACTGGAAAGTTATCTGAAGTATTGTAAACTATTTTTCATTCTGTATGGAAACAGACACTAGATAAGGTTGTTTTCTCTGTATTTTTAATCTTAAGGGACTTCTTTAGACTTTCAGGCAATTTGCCTTTCTTTTATATGTTAAAAATACATAAAATTTAATGCATCATTGGCACATTAGTTCTCACAAGTTCTGTTAGGGAAAAAAAATGAAGATATTTTGCCATATTATGGCTAGGCTAAGCTCCTAGGGACTGTTGAAGGAAACCTTTGTATTAGCAGAACCCTATTAGTTGTTTTGTTAAACTATAGTTGCACTTACAAACCAAGTTTTCAGCTACTAACAGCTCAGCTGCTGACAGACAAGTAATGGTGAGAGGAATTAGTGATTTAATATTGTCAGTGATTTTGTATTTTATGGCAACAACAAACAATTTATTAATAAAATCCACAGGGAGCTTGTGACTAACAGAAGGTTACCAGCTCGCAACTTTCCTATACAAGACTTACTAGTTAAAAATAAATATATGTGAGCTGAAACACTGTGGCCTGCATTGAAATGCCTCATCAAATGGGCTGGGATAAAGTTCAAGCAAATAAAAGAAGATGAAATTTAATCATTTTTGTGATTGATTAATACAAAATATTTTTTTCATAGAATCATAGAATCAACTAGGATGCACTGAGGGGCATTTTCAAGAGAACATATTAATGTTTTTGCACACAGCAGTGGGATACCAAATCCAAAATAAAAAAATGTGCAGTTATGCTCCTCCCTGTTTGAAGAAACTTGGGGGACTAGAACAAAATTACACAGTTTATTGAATCTAGCAAAACAAAAGTAGAGAAGATGTACAGTTGTTTTCTTGAAGCTAAGCCAAAATAAGCATCAGTAAGGAAGGGACATACAATATGAAGAATAAAGCATGAATTTAGATTGGAAGAATGAAAGTTTCTGACTCTCAAAGAGTTTCTGAAACAAACAATGAGAACACAAGAATGAGTGCGAAAGAGTTGGCTGCAGCTCAGTTACATAGATTTGCTGAGCTTTTTAGCTTTGCATTTCTGTAATACAAATAGAAAGCAAGGAAGAGGTTAAAGATGAAAATTTAAAGGAATGTGCTTCAGAATTTTTTTAAACAGGCATGCTTTATTTCTTAGGAATGAGGAGTATCATGGAAAAGTTTTATGTAAATACGCAGTTAAACACTAAGCTGCTCCATCCCTGGAAATCTGGAAAAATGACAAAATTCAGATAGCTATTATGAGTAGGCAAAGTTGATTAATCTACATTTATACCTTTTCTCTCAAAGCATCTTTAAAGTGCCTTTAAACCTCACCAAACTAATAGATTGTGTGCAGACTTAAATATCCACACTTGTGTTTAGGAAAGTTTCTGATCAAAATACTGGGTTCTGTTCCCACACAGGCAGCAACCAATCTGAATCTGTGCAGTCTATAAACTTAAAAAAACATTTTATCTACTTTTTTCTTTTTTTTTAATCTCATTTTGGTTTTTCAATTTTTTTTTTTTTTTTTTTTTTTGAGATGGAATATGAAGAATTAATCACAATATTTGTGAAGCTGTACCATTACTTTAGACCATAGAGTTATATATTTTTCCATATTCATTCCTGTCTAATTCCTCATAAAGTCTGACATCTTATTTGGTTTTTTTATCCACAGCCGAATGTGAGCAGAGCTTTTCGCTGACCATGCAGTTAAAGCTTTGAATGCAACTACACAAACTTGCAGGCCAGTGATTTCCATCACAATTTTACTTTTTCCATTTCCTTTTCATTGCTTATTTGCAAAGATACAAAATCAGTTCCTGTTTGTCTTGGTATTCAGATATCCCACAAAAACTGAGAGGATCCCAGCCTGGAGCAATGTTGCTTATTTTTGTAAAATGCTCAGTGCAAAGCTTAATCCCTCACTCTTCCTGTGAGCTCTAAATTCCAATTTATGTGTAACTGTTAGCCATTTGAGGCTTTTTACAAAAACTTTTAAAAATGGCAGCTAATTGTTGCCTCATAGTGAAATATGATGTATACTATTTATTTATTTATCCATGTGTTTACCTATATTGCAGTAGTCCCTCTGAACATGGCTCAGATGCTAACCAGTGTATGGAAGCAGAAAATGAGGACCCAAACACCTCAGAAGGTATGAGGTGGGAAAAGAGGCCTATTGAAGAGAGAGATTGCTGGAGAACTGAGAGGAATCCATCAGCCAGTATCAGGACAATGGCTTATGGCATATATACAAGTACCTAACCTGACCCATGGCAGAGGATGTGAGGGGAAAGTGCTCCTGCAAAGGCAATGACATAAACTAAGAAGAGAAGAAAGAATAAGCTATGGAGAAATATGGATGACTAAAATTTTATTAGTCAAGGAGCAAGCAGCTAAGATACAGTCAGAGAAGGGATGATGAGAAATGGATAGGTATAAAGTGAGGAAAGGTGATAACAGAAAGATGGAAGTAGGAACAGAAATGGTAGAGAAAGGAAGATTTGAAAGGAAAAGAGTGAGGAAAAACAATGAAAGGCTAAGGTCACAGAAGAAAGGTATGGAAAAGAGGTCTGATTTTTCGCTACTGGGAGAAGACAAGGTGTTTAAGATAAAAGGCAAGAAACCATCAAACTTAAATGATACAAAACATAGGGAGGAGAGAATAAGAAAAGGAGTAAATGGGCTCAGTATGGGAATGAAGGCAGACAAGGTCTGCAAAAGACTGTCCAAGTGTCAACTATGTTAAGTGTCAAAGGAATATGAGCATACTATGGAACTTTTGAAAACTGGGTAGCACAATGAAGTTGCTCCTGTTCAGACCTGCTAGGTAGCTGTTTTGTCAAGCATAATATTCTTGTCCATGACTGAATCATATTTTTCCTGGGATGTTTTCTTGAGAATCTAGCTGATGACAACATATTTACTGAACTTCTCACAAAAAATCATCACATAAACATTTGACTCTGATTGTGATTTCAGCAAGTTTATTTCCAAGAGTTTGATTTATAGATAAAATTTTATGTACAGATTCTCCAAGCAAAACAAGAAAGACTGAGAATATAAGAGAGACAAAGTTACTGGGGTTTGGTGTAGCATATTATTTTCAGCTACTCTTTTTTATTTTTAGATATAAATCACAGAAGCTCTCTGAAGCTGGACAACATCCTTTCAGATGTAATAGTTTGCATTTCAATGTTAACTCCTTTTGACCCCTGACAAATTCCTTGCTGCAGTTTGTGGATATAAAGTCATGCAAAGCAATGCAAAATCTGAATACTGCTGAATTAAAAAAAAAAAAAAAAAAAAAAAAAGAAAAAAAATAAAAATTGCAAAATAAAAAAAAAAAAAAAAAAGACTATTCAAGCCAATATAAATGCAGAGCACCAACTGTTGTCTGATTTAAGCAATTGCACGATGCTAAGACTGTTTATATCAGTGGAGTAAATTTCTATTTACAAGGGAGACCTGAACCAATCAAAACATTTCTAACTTTTTCCAAAGTCATATTTTTAGAGAACAAACTGTTGGCCATAAAGAGGCATGCAAGGAAATGAACAGGTTCCACCTTCCATCATTTCAAAGCTAAGCTGCTGTCTGCTTGACAGCTGAGCTGAGAGTTTACTTGCCACTGAGCTTGATGAAAATAAGTGGAAAATCTTTTGCTTTCTGATTATTTAAAAGTTGTGTTATTGAAACATTTTGAAATCATATGCCTGAAAAAAGCATCCTTGTAACTTGAAATCAGGTCCAATTCTATCAGTAGCTGAAAGAAATGTAATTTCAAGAGTGTGAACCGGTGCAGCTTTCTCGATGACTGAAGAAACCCTTCAAATACTGTTACCAGGTTATACTTTTTCCTGTTTCTTCATAGCATCTGATTTTAATATCCCCCAAAATTATGTGGTAACTTGTAAGAAGTACTGATCAGCTGTAGGTTTCTCATCCTTGCCACAAAGGTAGCAGTCAGGTAATATGGGAGGTGAGAAGCTTTTACCCTTTTGCTATATCCTAAAAGAAAAACAAAGTCAGGGAAATAACACTGGACTGTACAATATTTGGGAAGTGAGCTCTGCACAACTTAAATTGAATATGGTAAGGTACAAGCTTGGTAAAGGAATCCTAACTGTGTATATAAAATGTTTCCCTGATGAATAGTCAACGGCTCTGCTTTCTGTTTGAATTCCTGCCTCTACACTCATGCATCTAGAAAAGATTCATTTTCTCATTACGAGATTTACTGGAACAGGAACTTATTTACTGTTAAGAAACTCTTCCTGAAACATGCACTGACGTTGTTGTGTCAGGTGGGGAAGACATCATTAGTGTGTGTCATAGCCTCCATAGCAAGGTTAGCTGAAAAGGTCAGGATGCACTAAAGAAGCATAATGTTTTGTTTTTGCAGAACATATTACCTGCTTAGCATGATAAATTACACCAAGTCTCAATATCAGATGTGCACAAATGGCAACACTTGATCATTTAGGCCTAGCTCTTCAACCACAAACATCTGACACATTTGTCCTGGAAATGTCCATAAATGCTATTCCTGCCTTGACAAAACCTGAGGACCACTGCACTGCAAACAGAAAAAATGAGTACAGCATGGCCTTGACTGTGACCTAATTGCAGCACCCTGACACATCTCATTTTACCAACCTATTTTTAAAAATGAGCAGCATGAAGAAACTGTTTTCAGCTTCTGTTGCTGGCATGCATATAAGATTCTCTTTTCTCCTTACTAACCAAACAAAAGGGATGAATTTTTTAAGAAAATTATCTAAATACATCCATTGATTGATGAGTATGCTCACTTTGTTGCTTGCAAGAAAATAGACAACTGATCATCAAATAAACACTAAAGTAAATAGAGGGTTTAACTGGGAATCGTTTTTGTGGGAAGCTGTAGTTGTGGTTGTGGCATAAAACAAATTCTTTGAATACATACAAAACATTAATCATTGGCATCTAAAGAGGAAAAAATGTTAGTGATGTTTATTGAAGGCATCGTTGAATGTCACAGCTTATTATAAAACACGAAAGAAAACAAGTTTCAACAAACCACATTAAAAGGGAGGGAATCTTTTTTTTCACATTGCAGACTTTTGAAAGAGCTCAGTTTCTGCTTTTTGGAGCAAGTATTTCCTACTCCATCTTTAACCTTCCAGTTAAAAGGAAGGTATCAGGACAAAAGTACTGAAAACAATAAGTTAGATAGGCAGCAATAAAAAAGTACATCATTCCATGGCAAAACATAGGAGAAAGAGAAGTAAACTTGGAGGCAGAGGATATGCCACCTCAGTGTAGCCTAAGAATAGCTTCAGTGTAGTCACTAAGAATAGCAGATATTTTTGTTGTTCATACTTTCTCATAAATTAACAGAATACAAAATAAGATAGGCTAAACTAAAAGCATCTTTTTTTTTTTTTTTATTGTCACATAATGTTGGATTTGGGAAACGTTGCTTCTGAGCTGAGGTGAACAGAATACAGAATGTGTTTCAGTCCTTCAGTATGAAACAAATATTAATAATGAATAGGACCAGCAGCTACTCCAGATATACTCAGAATAGCAGACCAAATTTTTTAGATATATTTTTTTTTTAGTCCTCAAAAGTATCATTTTAATATTCACTATTCCAGTATCCTGTATCCTTCACTGAACAATAAGACTGCTGCATGTTATATAAATGTTATTTAATTTTGAAACCAGATGGATGTATGTAGATATTTTTTATTAGATGCTGCTTGCCATACATTTATAGCAAGATCACCTGCATTTCCAAGAAAGAAAGGACAAATGTGCAGAAAACTCAAGACAAAACTTTCTTGGCTTCCCTTTACCCTTGTAATTCTATCCATACGTTTTAGATTCCAAGCAGGTAGAAGGAAAATGTTTGAATGAACTTCAGCTATGGGCAAGTCTGGCAAATTCTGGAGTAAAATCTCATATAAAAGCAGATGTTTTACATCTTTTTATTATTTTCTTGTTGGTTGTACCAAACCAACAGTTAAGGCAGTAGCCATTTTTTACACATGTGTGTTCCAGACGTTTTTGGTTTTGTCTTTTACTATGTGAGAAGAAGCAGCCAAATCTATAAAAGGCCTATAACAAGCTACTATTCCATGCCACTGTCTAAGATCATCTGGATTTCTCCCATTATTAGTGTATCTCAAACATTCCTAAAAAATGAAAAAGGTTACTGTGCTGCCCAAAGTCAGCATAGATGATTTTAATTCTGTCAGATGGCATAAAAATAATCTATACTATAGAATGGAAAGCTATTTTTATGCATCTAAGGTATCTGTTATTTTGCTGAAGCAGTCACAACTTATGCTTCATCTAGTCCACAGGGACGCTGATGTTATGTGGTTTGTCTGCTGTTTTGATTTTTAACAAACAGTGAGAGCTTCTATATTTTTACTGTTGGCTTGGATACTACTCCTGGACACTAGCTAAGTTTTTTTTTTACTTACTATATTGTAGCTCAGAAACAACATGACAGCAGTAACAATTTCTCTATTGTTTTACTCTTCATTTGTATTATAGCACTTCACTAATTCTCTTGTGTTCTCTGAATCCCTTAATTATGTGGAAAATAATTCACCTTTTAATACTCTACACAACTGGTCTGACATGAAAGTGGTCTTTAGGCCTGATTTAAAGGATGCCTTTCTGATGCTGTACAATGGGCATGCTCTGAGCAGTACAATAGACTAGATGAACTTCAGAGATCTTTTTGAACTTACAGTTCTGTGTTTCTGTATTCATCTTACAGTTGCATGCTTTAGTATGTATGGTATGTGTTGCCCTAACTTTAAGAAAGCCATGGTCTGGAACTACTTTTCAATCTATAACATTTTCCAGTTTTATTGTTCCTGTAACAACACTTGTTTTCTGTCTCAATTATACTAAGAATATAAATAATACTAAAGTTGCACCTTGCAGCTGCTGGACTGTTATTTTCTCTTTGCTATGTTGTCAGTACAACTGAGCCAGCAAACTTGGGGGGTTGAAAGCTGGATAGACATAGTAAAAGCAGACCAACAAAGCCTCTTGCATCTTGTGCAAGCATGCAGTTAGGATATGAGTGAATACAACAGTTTTATTTCTTTTCCTTTGGCCTGTTCATCAATGTCATTGTATATATCATAAAACAGATAACACTCCTTACTGCCATACAGAATTGATACCCAACCTACATTGATCAGTAGCCAGGAACAGCCGGTTGAGAATAGGAGTCTGAGAAGAATAAGGTTCTCAATACATGTGCATGTCATGAAGACACAAACAAAAAGCAAAATACAGCTTTTTCTCTTTCCAAATTATAAAGAGATGGTTATATTTGCAAAAGCAACTTATGGTAAATATAAAACCTTGCAAATTGCTTTCACAAGAAAATGTGAAATGAAGCAGCAATTCTTATGCCTATTTCACTTTATTCAATAAAGAGAATATGTCTGGTGAGATATTTGCAATATTTTTCCACATTTATTAAGAGATAACAGAGATAGTGATAACACAATTTATTGCTTGGATACTTTTGCTTCCTGCAGAGTTAGCATGTTCCCTTAGAGTTACCATGCAGTTTCTGCAAAACAGCATGTGGTATTTTATCTTTTCAAATCATTACCTTACATTCTTTTTCCTACTTCAAAATGGAAGCCTATTAAAAGAAAATTCATGAAAAGTGTTTAATCAGGATTTGTAGTGTTATTTGGTAGAACATGATGACAGAGGCTTTGCTCCACTTCAAAGACATATCAGTCTTTTTAGTAAAATGCCAGCAGTAATCTTTCTGTGATTCCAAGCCAGAAAATGAAAACCATGTGAGACTTTTCTCCTATAAAGAATTGTGTGTTAACTGTTCACCATTCTATTAACAAATGATAAAGTACATGAATTTCTGCAAGTGATAAAAGAGATGGCGAAGATGATGTAACTTGGTTCATAATTAATT
Source organism: Agapornis canus (assembly GCA_036873685.1). NCBI lineage: Eukaryota > Metazoa > Chordata > Aves > Psittaciformes > Psittacidae > Agapornis > Agapornis canus. Next base: position 11,733 of record JBAFWW010006399.1, read on the forward strand.
AAATAAAAATACCAGTTCCCTAATGCCTCTTTTTGGTCTGTCAAACTAAACAAAAGCTAACAGCAGAGGAGGATTTGATTGTTTCAGTGGTCCAGTTAGTTAAATTTCAATCATTCATAGCCTACTGTTCTCCTGTCTCAGAGGAAACCCAGTGTAATCAGAAATCTTTGCTAGGAATTAATTCCAGCAAAGATGAAACATGAAGTACATACTTTCATCCCAGGAGTAAGAATCAATTTTCTCAAACCACTGGCTATGCAGAAATTTGAGACATAATTTTTGGAGTCAGTGCATACACACATATGTATGTCTGTATGCATATTGTAGCTGCTGGCCAAAAGCTAAATTTTTTCATTTCTATTTGGGCACATAAACACTCTTTGGTTAATCTGTCAAACACCTGGCTTTCAGTCAAATTACGTGGAATTGGAAGTGTATCAGACCAGTTAAAATAAAGCAATTATTTAAGTAGTTGGATATTCATTGAAGTTTTAACCCTAGGTCAGGCCCTAGGTCACAGTTTATATACGTGAATACTATATACTGCTTCTGTGGTAAAGTGAAAGCCTCTGCGGTGTGTTCTATATCCTTTCAGCCTTACTCTGCACACAGAAATATGCACACTTTTAAAAATGCATGCGTATACTCACAAACACACATATATGTATAAATGTAGGAAATAAACTTAGGTAAAAGTATATAGGATTTTCATGACAACAGCCGCACTGCTAGTTTCTTCTCTGGGGGGAAAGAGGTGTGGTGGAGGAAGAATGATTCAAAAACAATGAAGGAAACACCTGAATTTGACACCAGCCTAGAAGCTGCAGGGTAAAGAAGCAAAATCGTGGTAGTCTACAACAGGCAGTTACAGCAGGAACCTACTTCAGAGAGTACAGCTGTTCTCTGCTATCCTATCCACAAATTCCAGTTGTTAAACGCATAAATGCATTCATGCAGACATGATGGTGCAGTACTAATGGTTTTTTATGCAGAATCTTGTCTTTTCAGTCTTGGCAGTCAGCTTACCAGACAAAAACCCCATGCAGACTGAATATAAGCCTCCCATCATGGTAAGAAATTATATGCTAGAAGTACATACTGCATACTGCAGTGAGAAAGGAGCAATGTATATGTGCCTCACAAATAGCTACCTTTGAGTATGGTCTTAATTCATAAAATCTCTTGGGATAATTCTAGCTCAGAAAAGGACAGAAAAAACAGTTTTAGTCAATAGTCTATCCGGTTATTTCTGTGTCCTGTGCTGTACACATACACTACTACTGTTTACATCATAGCTGCTGCAGATGCTTGAACTTGGAAGGTGTCAAATCTTCAGACAATTTAAGGGCTTGTTTAGATTTACACACATAATTAATACAATTGAAGTTAATAGGACTAGTGCCTTTAGGCTGGAGTGCTCAGCACTTGCAGTAACAAGCCCCAAGGAAGCCATAGGAATGCACTTTTGTAAGACACTGGAAATTCATCTGGATGTTTTTAATCATTTTCCTAATAGAGCTGCTTATGGGCAGCCTCAAAGTTTTACACCTCTTGATGACTTAATATATACATTTCCTAATACAAACTTTTCCTCATTAAAAAACACACCCAAAGTTAAAGATTTATTATCTTTTTTCACTGTCAAACCATATTCACATTCTAAATGGATCATGACTTGGTCTCAGAAGCAAATTTCTGGTCCTTCCTCACTATTGGCTGTCCAGCATCATGCACCTATATGAATCACTTCTCTTGATATTTAAGATTTTTTAAGTTTTTTTTTGTTTGTTTTTAACACACTTATCACTTCTTAGAATTCTGATCTGCCATTCCCTACAATAATTCATCATTGTAACTATTGTTAGATTCCAATGTATTAAAATTATTTCTGAATAGATATCAGCTACAGTGGGCCTAAAAGGCATTACTTTGTATGCAAGATACAAACAGTAAAAATAGATATACAAAAGCTGATCTCTGTTTAAGGGACTTAATATCACTGCAAACAAATTGTCTACCCATATAACTAAGCAGCACATCTCTGTTTTGAAGAGACCTGAATTTCTTTATTAAAGAAACACACGCAATTGCTGCTGTGTGCTTTCAGCCAATAGCTTCCTACTGAATAAATTCTGAGGGCATTCTTGACATTCCCAAAAGAAGGCTCCTGGCAGAACAAGCTGTGGTGGTGCTGTCTGTCCCAGTTATGTACTGAGGGCTGAGCTGCACCAGTGCAGAGGTTGGCTCGGAATCTGTGCAATCTGGAATTTCCAGCCATAGATGGAGAACACCTGTATGTGAACACGGTGTTCATATCCCCCAGGCAAGGACCGGGACTGGAATGTACCAAGGTCTCACATTAGAGATTCCCAATGATGTAATTGCATACATCCAGTGTCTAAATTTGGTAGCTACATCATCAAGGAAGAGTGGATGTTTTTTTCCTTCCTTATTGTTTTGTTTTCATTAAAGTGGAAATTACTTAAATAAGATGGAATTTGTTCCAAAACTTTCAGAATCTCATTGTTTTTCTAATTTGTTGGCAGAAATATCTACAATATAGTTTATTTTTCTCAGCAAAGTAATAAAATAATAATTCATGTTATTTAACATATTTAATCGTCTTCCAAATGCTTTATATTTACAAATCTGAGTTAAAAAATGAAATCAGAAAAATAAAACAAACCCTGATTTTACCTCGTCATCTGTCTTGTCTGTGGAAAAGTACTGCTTTCACTAAATTCCTGAATATCATAAAGGTACATTTATGACTTCTCTCATCCTAGAAAACTGCATATTTTCACTCAGAGATTCATTGGTTAATTTTTCTCAGGAGGCAAAAATATCAAATGTGAATGAAAAGCTCTTTATCAACAAAGAACTTTTGGCAGCCAGTTATAAATATGTTGTCACCCTTTTCTTTGACAGTAGTAGTTAGCCATTTCTTTCATTCCTTCCCAGCAGCTGTGGCTACTCACAAAGTGCAGTTATGTTACTCTGAATACAGAAGGAAGCAAATAACAAAATCCATCCTCCCTTCCCCTCTCTACCCAATTTGCTACCTCAACATAGTCCCCATGTTGTTTTCAGTGTTATTTCATTTGTGCGTGAGACTTAGGTTGTTATTTATGCTCTTTTCCTGCCCTGTATTGCTGGTGTTTGTGATAGAAGTCGCTGCCATTTCCTTTTTCTGCTTCCAGGGATTTGACTGTTTCTTAGTGTCTTCAATAGCAACTAGCATTTTCATTCAATCCAGAGTGTGTGTGTATATAGATATATCTATATAGACATATAGACATATATAGATATATACATGACACTCCTTGTGTACACTGAGATCCCTGAGACCTTGAATTATGTTGCATATGTAGAACAGGCAACACCAATTTGAAGCACCCGAAGTATGAACTAACATTGAGGGTTATTAGAATGGTTTGCTGCTTCAGATGATCCTGAGAAAAATGTCAAGCAGAGAAAAGAAAGCATTTCAGCATGGACAAAACCTTCTCAAATTGGAATATGTGTGAAAAATATTAAATTCTCTCAAATGCATGATCTGGCACTATATGCTTCAAGCCATAATTTATACACAGAAGCACTCAGTTGCATTTACATGTTAGCTAAAGGAGAATCAGGAGGTTTAGATGGCATACAAAACTTTTGTAATATACCTATAAAAATGTACTATTAATATGACCCATTTCCTTCTCTGTGAATTTTATGCGTGGCCTGTAAAGCTAGTTTATTAGTTTTGATGAGAAACACAGCAGAAACATAGTGATAAGGTATATTTAAAAGATGCTATGACAATTAAATATAAGTTTCACACTAAAAGTGCCCAGAAATAATTCAAATACCTTTGATGACATTTGGCTTTGTAACATGGAACTTTTTGTTCCTGCACAAACTATTTATGAACTGTAAATTAAATTAAAAATATGAAAGAGTTAAAATACATAATGGTGTAAGAATAGATTAATGTCCTATTCAAGAAATACCAATTTGTTGGCTTTTTGTTCACTTGCTCAGAGCCTTGAATTCTGACTCAGAGATGGTCTTCTTAATATATGTTTGGTTAGTGCTTACCTAATGGGTTCATGAGCAAAGATCAGGAGTCCCTAGGAATGCCGGCAGTACAAACAATTCATATTTTAACTAAATAGGGAGAAGGTGGGCAAATAACATGATACTTACTTTTATTATATTTATTTTCTTTTTGAGCAAAACAGTATGTCATCCATCAAAAGTAGATATACAGAACATATACCAAGATGCTACCAAAGAAAGGCCCTTTCACTGAAGTGCTCACTTGTCTCAGCTGTGACAATGTGTACATGTAAGACAGAGAGAGTGAAAACAGAATGAAAATAAAACCCTCAGATTAACATGATAATCATAGCACATCCTTTGCTTATTTTTAGTCTACTAAATGTAACAAGTCCAACAATGGATTAAATAAAACCCAGCAGAACATCCAGTGATTGCTTCTGAACTACACAGTGTTCTAAAAATTTGAGCTTCCTTATTGAAAAGTGCTAGGAATGATTCCAGATCAGCTAACATCCTGGTTACTAAATTTTCTGACTGTTAGTTTACTCTGTCAATGTTCTCTGAAGTCAGAAACTTTAACTTGTTATTTAAGCATTTCATAGTACTGTCAATTAAATAAAATTTCATCAAAATGTCCTCTTTCATCAAGTTCAAGCTTTCTTATGAGACTGGGAATTATTAGGGTTTCAACAAAAATCAGGTTTTTGTGATAACTTTGGCATGAAGAAAAAGGCCATTAGTGCTGCTCCCTCTCACTCCATTATTTTTATATATATATATATATATATATATATGTATATATATAATCGATTACCATGTCCTGCATGTTTCTACAACATTGTTTAGCTACAATATGTATTTTCTGTACATATTTCCTGCTTCAGCCAGAGGAGTTTCTTTGAGTTTCTTAAAACTTTTTAATTTATCTCTACCCTCATGACACCATCACTTGATGGGCATTCCACTGGATATTCCACAGCTATAGTGTCAAAGAGAAGGCACAATCTAACATTAGTGTTTATATTTCAACAGACTTTCATCAGCAAGGCTTTTTACATCAGTGTATTCAAGATCACTTCTGATATGATATGAAAGAAATCACCTTAAAATTATATATAGGGCATAAAGAATTGCAAAAGTGAAAAGAAACTCTCAAGTGGGCATTTAACATCATCAGTAAGAGTCAAAGGATCCACATCGTCTTTGAGTTTGGAATACAGAATCACATTGATCAAATCCATTTCCAAGGGAAAATAAAAGATGAAGTATATTGTTAAATGGAGAAATAAGCTTTCAGCATGTTCTTCAGGAATAAAACCCCAAATTTGCCATCTTTCACACAGATTTTGTGAATAAGTAAAACAAAACAAAACAACACAAAGGCAACAGCAATATGAGGGTTCCCCCCTCAAACACACAATAAAAAGTGAAATAGATGACAAAGGACTGCTAGAACAGAGGACATTCCCTGTAGGCAGTGAACTGTAGCTTCCAAGCAGGATTTCAGCTGCTGGTTTCCAAGCAGGATGCTGAGACTATATGAATTTAGACTTTACAGTTAACCTAGTCAGGATGAAAGCAGAAATTCAAGTGTAAGATAGAGCCTCAGAAAAGGGAGGAGAATTAAAATAAGCAGGTCTTAGAAAAAACAGCAACTGAAAAATTCTTAGTCCAAGTGAACACATACAAACACATAACCAGCATCCTAAATGCAATGGCAAAATAAAGCAGTTCAGATTTGCCAAACTAGAAGAAAGGGATAAGAGTCTTTCTTCTATCTGCATGACAAACAAGAGAGTGCACAAGTAGCATCAATATTTGTAAGAATTTGTGTTTTTTACTACAATAGTGAAAAGTCATTAACTTCTCAAACAGGTCAAGGACAGTGCCTTCCTAATGAAAAGTAGAGTGGGGCAAGACACAGTCCAGAGCAAATCTAAGAAATGTGGCTGATGTGATTCTGATCCTAACTGGAAAATGCTGGGATATGACTGAAGATCAAAACCAGCCTGTGCCACAACCTTCTGGGCTGAGAGACAACTGACAAAAAGCCCATATCTCTTCAACAAGGAACTAGTGTTATTTCTTCAGAGAGCTCAGAAGCCCCACCCTCTTTCTTACTGTATATTTTTAAACTGTAAATGATGCCTCTCCACTTCAACAAGATCATTTCAGAAGGATCCAGATGCAAATGCTGAGGACAGTGCAAGAAAAGTGCTTTGGCTAGAGATGAGAAAGTGAAAATAATAAAAAAATCTTCCTTGTTCACATTTGTTAATATTTTCATTAATTAAAAGCAGCAGCACAATTTGCTTTTACTTATGATGCCACACTGAGATTTTGCAACAGCCTACAAAATTTTTCTTAATCCTACAAGTCCCTTAAATTTTACTCTGCCTGCTTATTCCCTTCAAAATTCCCATTCAAAATATATCTGTTATATTATTCAGCCAGAAAAAAATGGTCTTCCATTAATTAGGTGACCAGCTGTACAACACAAAAGTTGAGTACTGAGCCATCAGGACAAACAGCAGATCAGACATGTTCCCAGGTAATTATCCAGGCTAATACTGAAAAATGTCAAAACCATGTGAAGAAATCAAGATCAGCTTGTCAGTGATTTGCTAAACAGCAGGGAAGAACAATTCACTATAAATGCTGATATCTTTCTTCTGACACCAGTATCACCCCTCTGCTGAGATCTACCATGTATTCAGGACCTTATGAGAGGAGTCAGAAAGAAGGAAATCTTGGTAAGCTTTTATTACAGTTTCTTTTGTTTACAGCATACATCATATGAGGAAGAAAACAAAAGACCTGCTGCTTGTAATGATCCCTTTGCAGAGGGGCCCAAAAGAGACAATTATGGTTGGAATTCCCTCATGTTGAGCTTGTCCATACAGTCAGAGAAGGAGCCTGTGTGAGTTCATTGAAACTGTAATAGCTGGTGATGTAAAATATGCAAAACTGACTGTCTCAAAAGCTGTGAATTTTCACTGAAATATATTGTTTAAAGAATTCCAATATGGCTCTTATGAAAATGGAAGTGCAGCTAGATAAAGCTGCAATGTTTGAATAGTTTTCTTCCACTCTTATTTTCTTGTGAACTAAAAAGTGACTAAATAGAAGAGAGGATCAATGACCAGTAGGTAAGCAGTTAACACCATGAACAAACATAATACTTAAGGATGACAAGAAGGAATTCTATAGGTACATTGTGAATAAAAGATAGACCAGGGTCAAGGTAGGCTCCCTCTGGAAGCTACTGGGTGAACTGGCTACACAGGATTTGGAGAAGGCTGAGGTTCTGAATGACTTCTT
>JBAFWW010006399.1:19203-48218 GCA_036873685.1 Agapornis canus
GGTTGCCCAGGGAGGTTGTGAATGCTCCATCCCTGGCAGTGTTTAAGGCCAGGTTGGACAAAGCTTTGTGTGACATGGTTTAGTGTGAGGTGTCCCTGCTTATGTCAGGGTGGTTGGAACTAGGTGATCTTAAGGTCCTTTCCAACTGTAACTATTCTACAATTCTACAATTCATCTCTATTTTTGGCCACAATAAAGGGTCTATAAACTGGGAATGCAAAAGCAGCTATTGTGATTTTTGTATATGTCTTTTTCTATAGCAACTCTGTCAATGCATTAATGAAGACAAGCAGTGAGTTTATAGGTCAGGGCACTCTAGCAATCTGAAAACTTGAAACAGTCCTGGAAGAAGATGATTCAAGAGACATTTTAAATTAATGAAATATTTTACTGCCATATTCATCCAATTTAGTTCTGTTATCCTATATCCTCCATAAAAGCAATTTGCCCACAGTTCTATATAATGTTACTGGTGCAGAACATGGGCAGATTGCCTTCAGCAGTGAATGGCTTTCTCCCCATCCCCCATTGAATTCTATAGGCAAGCTGACAATAGGTAACATGCTGATGGGAAGATCTTGCAGGGCATACTGGGGGGTGAATAACAGAAAGTTCCTGCAGGAAGCAACTTCCAATAATGAAATCCATAGAGTGGAAATCCTCTTCAGTGATGAGAAGAAACTTCAAAGATACCTCCCCTTAAAGAGTGTGAATAACTTCATAGAATCTGATTCGCAGATGAGGATAATGCTTGCTATCAGTACTGAAGATGACAAAAAAACAACCAACCAACCAACCAAACCTTACACATACCTGATGTTGCTTCTTTTTCTTAAGGTACTATTGTTAATTTTTATCTCTATCCATCTGCAGGAATTCATTGCTGTACTTTTTTCAGACTCATTTGTGGCTGTGTACAGATTCGTCAGGAAACATGGCTGCATGTTATTAGGCATCTGTCCAGGCTGCAGTATCTGCACTTCCTGAGCCTTTTTAACATGAATTTAAAAGCTCATAATTATTATCTCATACTAATACTAGTTATTTTTACAGAGTAAGGTGAAAATATTCATGTCAGATGTGAGCTGTTTTCCTAGAAGGATTCTGGAAAAAAAAAAAGTAAATAAGATGCATACTTCTTTTTCAAGAATTATAATACAGATAGGAGAACTATAGTGCTGCCTGAAGGGAAAAATCTGTAGTAGCAAAACTTTGATATGTGTGGTTGAAACTAGAATTGTATCTTTTAAGTAGATTTAATCCCAAAGTTTCATTAAAAAAAAATGAAAACGGGTCATGTGAAAATTTATATTCAGTTTGGAGAGAATAGACACAAGAAACTTGCACAAAAAACCCCCACAAAACTTATTTCAAATAGGCATGACTTAAATCAGTCTGTGTTGCAATTTGACATATTATACAGTAATTTATGGGCTGTGTAAAATAAGTTTGACTCCAAACCCATGCCAAGTACAGAGTTACCACTAAATTTTTAAACACCTCTGAACACAAAATACTGGACAATTTTTCCTTTCTCTCACTTATCTTTAAAAGTTGTTTGTTTGTTTGTTTGTTTGTTTTTTAATGCTATGCAGGTAGATAGAGACATAGGATAATCAAAGTAATATAACCCTCTCACTGATTTTTAATAGTTATTTTTATTGATGAAGTAATTGATTTTAAATAATCATGATCAGCTATGGTCTTTCTTGCTCCAGAAACATCACTAATTCTCATGGGGATCATATTTAAATAGAGAAAATATTTTCATGCACTATAGTTCCATTCCTCAAACTGTTATCTTCTGCAGCTTACTTTATTTGTTGAACTAGATATTTCACAGTGCCAGACAGTGGACAACATCTGTGTGAATAGAGGAGGTTTCTTCTCCCACTTTCTATTCTGCACTAACATTTACATTTACATTCTGTGGATGGAATGTGGAGAATCAGGGATAATACATCAAAAAGAAAAGTCAATAATTATGACTAAAGAGCTCTTAAATCTCATAGTCAAAGGCATATGAAAGCCCAGTGACTGGCAGTTGAAACAAGGTTCAGCTTGGGATTTTAACAGCAAACACAACTGGCTACATCTAACTCAACTAAGAGTTTCTGGTTTAATGCAGAAAAGACTGGCTGAAACTGTACAGTGTGAGTTATGCAGGAGGTCAGATGTACTGTCCAGAACAGACTCTTCTGGAAAGGAAATTTATGAAAATAGTAGCAGAAATAAATAATGCAGTGAGTCTCTCAAGCATTTATTTAGGACTTGTGTTCAACACTTCAAATGTAATGTATTTTTCTCTCTTAGATTCCTAAAGCCATTTATATCAGACCAGTTACTCATGACTAGTTACATTTATAGTTTGTCTGCGTGGTCACATTTTTAGGCTTTGCATTGCATTTTAAATCCCCTGAGTCATTTCATGTTCATGTTTACCATTCTTTTCCTTCTTTTATGAGATTTTTCCATGAACCTGAAATTAAAAACATCCTTTCCTTCCCTCTGCTGAAAAGTCACAACCACAAGTCATCCATCACAGGTCCAATATGTCCCTTAAAATTTTCTCTGATCCCTTACAGAAGAGGCGTTTCCAAGCAAGAAGCTCATGCTCCATTTCTCCCTCTTTCTCAGGAGAGCTGAAAAGAGCTTGCCTTTCTTCCAAATATTTAATTTCCACCTTTTCCTTCAAATTCTGCATAGAAAATGAATTCAATGAAAAATCAGCCTTTTCAGTTCCTGGCATCTCAAGCACTTGCAGTTCCTCTTCTGGTTTTTTGAGCAGTTTTTAAATTGGAGGGGAGGAAGCTGAGGGGGAACAGGCTGTGCTGTGGTTGTGCTTATCATCTGTTTCCCTCTCACTCAGTTGACCTGTTTCAAGCTTCAAAAACTCACCAGTTCCTTCCCTTTGTTCCTGAAAACAAAGAAATAACCCATGAACAGAGTGGAACAAAAGAGTATCAGACAGTATGGCCAGAAACACAGTACAGTAGCCTTTACTCTAAAGATCTCAGCACACTGAGCTCTATGTTGTACTACAGGATCAAGGTGCTGATGCTAGGGATACAGCTAATATCACCCTGCATTTTACTCTGAATTCTGAACAGTCTCAAACCTCACTGAGATTTTCATCTAAAGTATCAATCTTTCCACATGTAATAGACTGTATTCTCACAGCTTTCCACAGATAGGAATGGGCTGGCTATGCCATGCTATTATATATGTGTATGATACCTGGACATACATCCCATACTAGGGTATCTCAGCAAGGCAAGTGTTCCTGGCACTTCAGCACTGCTGTGGCACCTACATCCAGGTTGGTGAGCACATGAGTAAGATTTGCAGTTGACTCTGTTGGTTTCTACATCATCACATTTAGTTATTAGTTTAAGAAGAGGCACATTACAGGGGGAAAAATAATGTGATGTGTGGGAGCTGGCAGTAGGGATTTTTCCCAAATGTTTGGGAGGATCCCATTTCTCACAGATGGTGCTGCCAAGAAACAGCTTACTTTTCTTTCAGAAAATAAGGGTTGTTAGCAATAATCTTCTGCTTAAAGTATTTCCCCAGTGCAAATGTTAACCCTACTATAAACCAAGAAACCCTTATTCAAGATATTTATTATTTCAAGTGAGAAAAGAAAGCAGAAGCCCAACAGGTGGAAGTTAAATGATTCATCTAACTGTAACAGAGATAACTACAAAAAACTACTTTGCAAAAGACCTTGAAGGAGTGTAAGGGAGGAGAAAGAGCAGGCTCCTTCCAAAGCAGAAGGTCTATTACCTATCACCTTCAGCTGAAATGTTGAATAATTTTTAAATTTGTATGTGAACATGATCAAAGCCTGACACCTTGATAAGAAAGCAATATAATATTAGCACCTTCACTTTCACATATCCATACATGGTTGTGTCATGCCTATGCAGTTCTGTTTGTTGTTCTCTCATATTCTCTCTCTTTATTTGAGAGGCAAAATAGTTTCCTTAAGAAAATATCAGGCAGGTCGGTGAGTCACACACTTTAATACTTCTGGCTGCTATTCAGTACATTAATAAACAAGGAATGTAAATATCTGTATATAGCTGGGGGAAAAGTCCTCTGCTGCAACTATTGAACAGAGCTGCTGACAGTGAAACCCGTGCAGGGCATTGTACAGGCCTTGGCATTAGGAATAGAAGGGAGGCAGACACTCAGTGGAGCATGCTACCACTAGGTTGAAAGGACAAAGCAGGTTACCTACTGAAACTGTCAGTGATCACTCTTAGTGAAGGAAAGTAAAAAAATCAGAGCAGCATGTAGCTAAACATGGGCTTAAGTACAAAAGCTAATTCAGAATCCCCTGATGCCGCCAAAATTATGAGGACAAAGAATTTGGCTTAAAGACACTTTTCCTCTACTTTGTAACTCCAAGGTGTTGTAGAACATAAACCTGATAGATAAATATAGAAGCCTGCAAGGTGATTGTCATAACAATATCTGATAACAACTGGTAGCAGAGACGAACTTGAGTTAGAAACTATGAATCCCTAGTCAAACCTCCTGAAAATTCAGCAATGTGTTTGGGAGTGAAGGTTTGGGTTGGATTTCTCCCTTATGAGCAGAGAGAATGTACTAATTCTGAGTCCAACTCCATATTTTTCTTTGTTTTGGTTGTTACGATAGTCATGGCTACTGCTGCAAAATTAGGCCATTAAAAAAAGAGGCAAGCAGCCCAATCCAAATGGTTCCCATTTGAGCTAAATTCCTCGGGTTCAGCAATAAACAGAGAGGTACGTATTTAGGGCATGTGTTTCCTACTTATTTCTGCCCTTGACTAGTTTTGGATGTTACAGCTATTTGACAGATGAAATTTCCTTCCTAGGGAAAAAAGCTGATATTTTCAAAACTATTTTCATCCCAAATTGGCATTTTCAGAGACCACTATGTTTAGAAAAAAATCAGTTTAGAAATGTCAAAATATTTTTTTATAAATCAAACCCAAATATTCAATATTTCCCAGCCTTTTTTAAGCTTTCTCCCACATGAGCTGGTGTGTATTCTTAGGCTGGAGTCATGCTGCTTTTCTAGGGAGAGGCAGGAGCATTATGCTTACATTTACACCTGCAGACTACAGTCAACATCTCATCAGAACTTGAGCTACTGCATGGCTGCTCAGAAACAGGAATCAGTAGGGGAGACTTGCACTTGTGCAATGGGACATATTGCTGAATATGCTAAGGACTGGCCAAGATGAATACCCTGACTGGTCCAACACTGATAGATCTTCACAATGTGAAGACAGTATTGGACCCAAAAAGCAACCTAGCTATATTATCATGGCACAGTACCCACAAATGCACCACTCCACTTCCAGCCAAACAATGTAAAATCTCCCTGAGTCATCTGCTGCTCTAAAACTTCTGTGATATACAAGAAAAAAATCATGGCAAAAAAGTTAGCAGCGGGTCCACCTGACCATAGACCTATTAATATAAATGGTTTCAGCACTCACAGAACTAAAGACTGGGAATTGAATGGTTTCTCAGGATATGTAGAAATGTGGGATGCTATTATTTGGGGAGAAAAAGGAAAAAATATTTAGATCCTGCTTCCAGAAGAATTAACAGTTTTTTTCTACAGTTTTCACACTTTCTCTTTAGCCTAAGCTGTGCTTAGAGGTACATTAACTTTTACATCTTAAGGAAAACATGAAAAATGGCCTTTTCTTGCTGATTTCCCACCTTTTTAAAAAAATTGTGAAAGTGTGGTATTCTCATAATACCATTTTAATGAGAGAGAAGTGTAGCTATGTTGTCTTACAGACTTTATTAAATTATACTTAGAACTCATTCACTATGTTGACTCAAATTATGGAAGAGATTCTTGTAGAATTGTTTATATGTCCCAGAGTATTCATAACTCACTGAGTTCAGCTATCTACAAGTGTTTAATTGCAGACTGTCTGTTTCATGTGAAAAAATGTTTGCCAGCAGTCTTTTGGCAGAGTAAAGAATGAATTTTGTAGAAGAAAACCAAGTTGTTCATGATGAGCTGCAGCAGAAATGGGGAAAAGAACTTCTCCAGGGTTCCTTGAAGATTCCAGTAGCTACGTTCTGCCATGATTTGGTCTTTGGAAGTGTGCTATATTTTGCATTGATTTTTTTTCCTTCCATTTCTACAGCTGTAAGTGTACCTACATTTGAGAATCACATGTGAAAATTAAACCCACAAGACACCATTACACAAAATGTGAGCTCAAATTTTGCCCAGAAAGGGAGAAAGCATCTTTTCTTTGAAAAGAATATTTCTCTGTGCTTTTTCACAATATGAACATAGATCACCAATGTGCTGCTAAGTTGAGGCTGCATGTCAGATCTCACAGGTTCAAAAACTAAAAATGTCTGGTATTACTGAATCCCTGAACTGACTATTTTAAACATTTTGATTGACTAGAGGATGGATTCTTTACTTCCATGTTTCTAACCTGATTTTTTTCTTTGTAGATTTCTATAACAAGTGGTGTTCAAGGCCAGGTTGGACAGAGACTTGGGTGACATGGTTTAGTGGGAGGTGCCCATTGCAGGGGAGTTGGAACTAGATGTTCCTAAGGACCTTTCCAACCCTAATTATTCTATGAATCTATGTTTTGCTGTTAAATGCGGAATTTATCTGAGAGAGCTCTTTTAAAGCTAAATCTGAAGATTTGGGCTGAAAAAGAGGACACCAAGCTGTGTGGTACAGTGGGTACACTGGAGGGAAAGAATGCCATCCAAAGGGACCTTGACACGCTTGTGAGGTGGGCTGATGCCAACCTCATGAAGTTTAACCATGTCAAGTGCAAGGTCCTGCACCTGGGTCAGAGCAATCCCAGGCACAGATACAGGTTGGGCAAAGAGGAGATTTGTGTGTATTCTATGTGTAAACTATTCTTTGATTCTATGATTTATTTTATTTTTTTTTATTTTTTTTTTTAGGAAATTCCCTTATCTTGACTCCTGGGAGGTTTCTTGTGAATACCTTCTCTCCCTTCTGTCTGTATGTGGTTTGAGATTCATGGTTGCAGCTGTTAAGCAAAACAGTTTATACTGAATGTCTACTCCTGAAGCAAAATTTCTGCTATTCTTTACTGCTGAGGTTTGTGATCCTGCACTGGGCCAGCAGACAATATGGCAGCCTCAGTCTCCTCTACTTGAGACACTGCTGCCTTACCTCAGTGAAAGAATGTGCACATTCCTTTGTTGGCAGATAATAGATGTACCAAAATATGTGCAGATGTCTCACCTCTGTGCAGAAGACAGGATACACAACTGAAACAGTCAGGGCTTAAAGTAGGAAAAAAAAAATGGAGTTATTTCAGTGTTTATTAACTGGGGACTAGATGAGCAAGTCTGTCATACTTCACCCTCCTCTGACAGCTGGGTGACCACAGTGCAACCTGCCATAAGGCTGTGGGTAGCATGTGCCAGGGGAGTACCGGGGATGATGGAACCAGCTTGCTGCCCACTGCCCCTGGCAGAAATGCAGGAAAGTTCTTCAAAACAGTGAGCTATGCAGTTTCACACCTGAGTCCTCAGCCGAGAGGGTGGAAGTGGCATTTTTAGGCACTCAGCAGCCAACCAGCAAGAAGGACAAGGGTCAGGTATAAGAGGGCAAGAGTGAGTTATTCCCCTCTGATGGTTCTCGCTGCAGGCTTGGTCCACTTCCCTCCTGGTTCTGGCTGTGCTCCGAGGTACCCTGAGGTACTCAAGTCCATGCAGTGTGAACTCATTTGTTGTCATTTCCACTTCTGGGAAAAAAAGAGTCATAAGAAGAGACCAGTAAATGTGCAGTATTCATAAAGCAGACTCTAACAAAACAGACATGTTGCAGTGTTATCATATCCAGGAAAACAGCAGCAGAGAGCATAACTTTAAAATACCACCCAGAAACTCTTGTTTGGAAAGGACAACTCATAACATCAAAGCCTAAATGTATTTGCCAAACCATACTTTAACTTACTGCCAAGGCACCAGATTTATACCCTTAATAGCAATGATCCACTAGGCAACATGGTGGCTGCTACAGCAAACTGGATATGGATTTATTTCAGAGGGGTCAGGAAAAAGCCCTTCACATACTACTAGTACCTGGTGAGAAAGCTTGGAGAGGGTGTCATATGAAATTAGTCTTGGGCTAGTTTCTTAATAAATAAGCATCATAGGAAGAAAACAACAGAAACAGTAGAAGAGCTACCTGTCAATTCTAAGGAAAAATGTGAATATTTTAAATATTTAGATGAATAATTTCAGACAAAAATAAATGAGAAATAAACACCTAATAGAAATTGGCTTTCAGAAGGGTAAAATTACAACACAAGGTATATAATCATACACAAAAAAGCAAAGGGAATGCACTGGTTTCTACCCTGCTCTTTCCAACCTGGCCTTGAACATTTCCAGAGATGGGGCAACCACAGCTCCTCAGGGCAACCTATGCCAGTGACTTACCACTCTCACAGTAAAAAACCTTATTCCTAATATGTAATCTAAAGCTACCCTATTTCATTTTAAAGCCATTACCATTTGTTCTATCACTACTGGCTCATATAAAAAAAATATATGTAGCACATATTTCAGATACACACACACATTGGTGTGTGCATGCATATGTCACGTGCACTTATACACGCAAAGACATGGCATTTATAATACGCACATACACAGGCAAAAATCCTCCTGAGCCACACTGAAGTTTTAGTTTTGATCTGAGAGGAAGTATATTGATTTTGGTGTTTAATATCACTGTCTGGACTCAAGGGATAATAGCAAGAATATGTAATTTTGAAGCTGAGATTAGTCCTCTAAGACTTTCCTGTAAGTGATTTTTCTCTTGGTATCTTTTGGGTAATGTTTGTAAATGTCCATGTATACTACTAGGAGCTAAATACGTGTGAGCTCAGGGAAGCAGTCTTTTTTTAGATGTAATTCAAAATGTTGATACTGATCAGCAGTACCTAAAGCAGAGCTCACTTTTTATCCTTTGACTTCTTTTACTGTGATACAAGGTGTTAAATAACCATTTTTACTTTATGATAACCCAAAAGGGTATTTCATAACATAAAGGTGAAATCAGGTGGTTTGGGATTCAATGAATATTATTGACTTTAATGTGGGAGCAAAATATCCTGTGTAGAGAATTTATAAAATGTCCCTTTTATTTATGCAGTCTGTACATGTTCACTTATAGGACATAGGATTCAGATTTATGAAGATCAGGAAGGAGAGGGTGGTAGTTGTTACTCTTATTCGTAATCAGAAATTAAAGTCTTTGCAGATTTAATAGTGCTAACAAACCAAAGAATAATTTTTGCTTTCTAATATTTCTATATCTGTGCTCAAAAAGAGGTAGCTATATTTTAAACCTTTTTCAGCTCATAAACACATAGACTTTAAGGAGACTTATTTCAGTCATATTACAATTTTCTGATCCTAGCAAGTCTTGCAAATCCCTAAACACATCCCTAACCAATAAAAATTTATGCATTTGATAGTGCAGAAAAGTCAAAATTTAAGGAGGAACAGTTAAAATGTATGTATACGGGGCTAATTGGTTTCAATAGTTACATGGCATAGATTAATAAGGTTCTGGGCTGGTTGCAAGGGCACCTGCAACTTGTATCTAGCCCAACCATGACTTGCCATGTTAGCAATAGTAATCCTTCACCACAATTTGCCACTGCTTTCTTTGTCTCGTTTTGGCTGGCCCATCAGGCTGTAAGCATTTGAAGAAAGGCACCTAACTGCCTGTGCAGTTGGAATTCTTTTGCTGATGAGGTAAGTTTGTGGTATCTGAGCTGGGATGTGTTATTGGCTGACAATTTTTTTAATTTGGAGCAATTCCACCTAATTATTATACTTATGTGACTGTCCAGTCACTGACAGAGGCCCTTAAACATGAACATGAATGAGTCCCACCAACATGGAATGACAGCTGCCCTTAGTGCAACATGCAAAATTACTTGATTGTATAGCATTGAATAACTTCCTGTAAACCTTAACAGTGCTGAGGTTTGAATGAAGTGGAATGGCCTGCAATTCATATACAACGCAGGCTGAACAGGCTGCTTCTAACTGCATCAGAAACTTTTGCTCATAGGTTTATCCTTTCATTTGAGAACTTAAAGTGCTAAAAAGTGGCATGACTAAAAAGGCAATGCAGCAATAAAAATTCCAGTTTGACTCTAGGGATAGCTTCAGAGACATTGTGGTCTGAATTTTCTCCATTATTTACAAGTTGCCAAAGAAGAATGTTCTTTATTCTGGACTGTCTTTGGGAAATCTATTAAGATTTTTAATTGCATTCAAAAATATTCCTATGTTTTGAAACCTAGTCTGCAGAAAGTTTAACCAGCCTTTCATTAAGGTCTGTGAGTAGGGCTGAGACTTGTGTATTAGCAAGGTGCTTTGCTTGTCTGTGCCCAATAAAAATATGAGGAATAATGCCAGTTTGAGGAATGAATAGAGCAGAAGGGGGGAGCACAAGTTACGAGCTGCTTTGGTCTTCATACTCAGGAAGTACTTACCAACTTCCATTGCCTCATCCCATCTCTTCCATTAGAAGGCCTTTATAAATTACAGGAATGCGTGGCCCTTAGCAAATAACTTCACAACAGAGAGCAACCAAATTGGAATGAAGCAGAATAGGAAACTCCCTCCTGTCACTGTGGGTAGATCTAAACTGCTAGTTCTTTTTTTCTTTCAGTTCAGGATGAAAGACAAAAATCTGAATAATTTTACAAATTGAAAAATCTGAAAAATGTGTGTGCTGAGTGCAGATGAAGCATTTAAATTCAGTAATTTTGCAATATCGTGTTACAGTGCTATCTTTAATCTTCCATTATCTAAATTTACTAAGATTTCACAGATTTTAATTTTGTATAATGTTCCAGCTTAAAGGAAACAATAATTCTAATTCAAGTAACCAAAACAAGACTATTTAAAAAATTTCTTATAAAAAATAATAACTGAGGAGCAATGGGAAACAAACCCTTTTCTTAGCCATTAGTCTGAGTCACAACTCAGGTCAGTAGCAAATGCTAGGTGTTTCAGTATAATGGCTCTTCAAAGACTAACTCTTTTATTCCAATCTGATTGACTGCAGCCGCATTTGGATCAGGTCTAGTAAGATGGTTCTGTGCCAGTACCAGCTCATATGCTGATAAGTCAGTTGAGCACCAAGGAGAAATACTTATTTTTTTTTTAGACAAGAACAGCAAAGTGGATCACAAATGGAGGGTATCTTTGGCAATAAAAATTTTCCCTTGCAGTCAGCTCCATGATTAAGCCAATGCCAATGCTTTGTACCTCCACCTGTCTCTAAGTCAGCTATGATTTCCTCTTGCTTTCCCTCCAAATGGGATGCCAACCCCTTGCCTGGATTGCAGAGGCACAAGTGTTGTGCCCACATTTGTGAATTGTTTAGCTTTTGCAATCTTGGCAGCTGCCTGAGCTCTGCCAAGATTTTTACTAAATCTGATAGAGAATATAGTGGACAATCCACTTTTCATGTTGTTCATGGGGTTTTTATTCTAAAAATTTGAGTATGGAAAATCTCATCATAACTTCTGTAATTTGTTTAGTCCTGTGGCTAACAATAATGCTAACTTTGTTCATTAACAAAAGTACTGAGACATATTAGAGTTTAATTCCTCAGAATTCTAAAAGCCAGAGATGAGATATACACATCTGGGCCAACTTTTCACATTCTGTTTGTGATGTATGTGCAACTCCAACAACTTCACAATCATATCCAATTGGTAGTTTTGTACTTGTGAGTTATGCTGTTATAAGAAACATTTCTCACATTTACTATACATATATTTGCTTATCTCATAGCTGCATTTTGCAGTCAGTTCTCTCTACTGAGATATGTATTTCATGATTTTTGCCAAATATTCTTCTAGAACCAATCTGAATATGAACAACATGAAAAGGTGCCACCTGTACAAGTGTCATGTCAGGCCAGGCAGTGTGCTTCCCACCAAATCACAGTGGGAAAGAATCTGTGTGACTCAGAGGCAGCAAAAGGAAAATAAGTGTCAGACCTCCCCATCAAATGGTCAACTTGCCAGGGATGAAGGCTATTAGGGCTGGTGAGCTCTCCACCATCTTGTTCAATGGATAATAGATCTGTGATTTCTGTCTGTACAGCATCAATCTCCCCATAGGAACCAAATTCTATACCTGGTTATCGTTGGTTAAGTGATAGCAAGTGATCTAGAAACTTTGAGGCATGGTGTTGCTAATATAGCTCATAAGCATATTGGTAAACAAGTCTACCCTGAAACAGAGAGGAGTATACATGTTCCCAATGTGTGTGCACAAACTTTAAACTGACTCCTCTTATGCCTTACTGATGAGCCATATATTCTGGCTATTCTTTCCCCATGTAGGCTTAGCATGGCTAATTTGTGTACTTAACACTGAAACCTACACTTTTCCCAGGACCCATGAGGTCAGCTTGCCCATAACCTACTGCTCCTTTGATGGCTCTCATCCTGCTTTCAATTGATGTGGCAGTGCATGAATACATATGACCAAAAGCTTGATATAAAATTCATTTGTCTAAACACATTTATGTTTGATAGCCTGAACAATTACTAATCCTGATTGGAAATATAAGTCATTGTATCTACAGTGTCCTGTCACAGCATCCCTGTCAGCTCCCCTGAGGCCAAATTCTCTGGCAATGCACACAGTGTTCATTTTTTTCTGCACACAGTACCGTGCCTAACTGAAATTCCAGTGAGGAAACCTCTTGTTCTGTATGCTCACCAGTGCGGATCATCCCAAGGAATTTTCCTGGTCTGCCAGAATATATCCGTTAAGACAGGACACAGATCCTGCACAACGGTGTACAGTAATTCCATGTTCCCACAGACAATTCAAAAATGCCATGGCATACACATATCTCATCCTCAGTGAGCACAACATGCATCCTTCCTGTCAGGACATGAGCTCCCACACTAGCCCACATCTGGGGAAAGCCCTGAAGGAACTGGAGCCTCCCTTAATCTACAGAGAGAGTGGAAAGCTCCATAGCAGCAGCAGACCTGCTCTCTGCTTTAAAAAAACAGTTCATCCCTCCTCACTTCCCTCTAATCTCTGGATTCTCACCCTTACTTGAAGACTCTGCTCCACCACTGCCAATGAAATACCAAGTTCAAGATTGTCAGATGGCCAGTATATGCCTAAGCATTCACATCTGAAATCCAGCACAGCAGGCCCCAATCACCGTTTGTGTTCTGACCTGCACACCTAGTACGGCTATTCACCCGATGCTGTTTTGTCAGTTATTCTACACAGCCACCATGTGCCTGCCTGTGCACAGCCCAGTGAAATACAGAGACCGGCCTGAGCAATAGTACCAGTTACTGGTGTGGCACAGCTAGTCCCTGATAGCTGTGAAGGATTCCCAGAGCTGCCTGTCCCCATGGCTGCTCTCTCTGCCTGTGGCATCCAGACACAATGCTGCAATGTGGTAGGGGAGCCCCATGGTGAGTATGCTCACAGAAACCCACAGATATGTCTCTCCCCTAGGCCAAGAAATGGCTAACAGAGCCAGGGGAAGCAGCTCAGACACACACAGCTCAGCTGTTGTGGAATACCATGGTTTGGTTTCTGACTCCAGATATCCCAGGCTTGTTGAACATTTCCATGGTCTGATGGGATGAGAGGCTTCTAGGCAGCCATGGGAAACGTGGCTCTGCAAACATTAGTCTTCAGGGACTGGCACTAAGGGATTGCTCTTTGCACACGAATGAGGGATGAAAAGGTACTTACTTCACCTGTCATGGGTTATTCTATTTTTATTTTTTCTGATTCTCACCAGAAACGTGTCCGTTCATGACTTGTGTTTTGTCTCCCAGCACAGTGCCCTGGGAAGGCCCTCGGCTCCCACATTCTCATATGTGCATGCACACCGCAGGGATCTCTCCTCCCAGTTTCCCAGCAGACTGAACTGTGCCACTCCACAGTGCTGATCGCCAGGGTTTCTGAACCAAGTCCCTAGCACCCTCCAGGGAGAAAGCATGGTGAGTGTCAAGGCATGAATTATGCAGTCAAGTCAGGCAGGGCTGTTACTAGAAGACTTTTGCTTGGTGAATGAGAGGAAGAATAGAGGAGAAATGGAGAGGAGATACTGCTGAAGGTGCACTGGAGAGAATTCAGCATAGACAATCCTGGGAAACAGCAGGGATGATTTGTGTGTCTGCAAGGTAGATTGAAACAGGGTGTTTCTCTATTCTCTATTGCACTTACTGGGATAATTATCAGGACCACTCTACCAGGGAATTGCAGTAATGAGTAACAGGAATACTGCTTTTGAATGTTCAATTTTGTAGGAGAATCCTCAGCCTGACTACATCATTGTCTCTTCATTTTGACTTTAGTGGGTTGTTTCATTTTCCGTCAGATGAAAACATTGCCTTACATAAAGAAATATCATTTACTGTTTTGGTTTGGTTTTTTATGCTGAATGAATTAGAAACCCACCTTAATATTATAAACAATATTCTAGTTCTAGCAACTAAAGTTCCTGGATTTTATTCCAAAAGGGACTACAATAACCATTTAGTCAGACCTCCTGCCTGAAAATTGGCACAGACTGAATGCAGGAACATTGTACTCTGGGTATATATTCCTATATTTCCTATTTCAGTGACACAGAATTGAGAACACGGGAGATTAGTTGCACAGCAAAAGTCAAATGTCACTTGATGACCTTGTATTTCACCTACACTCTGTTGCAGTGCCACATTTCCTTTGCTTACAATGACTTTAGCAGAATATAACCTACAACAAAAAAAAAAACCAAACAAAACAAAACCAAACAAACAAACAAAAAAAAACCCCACAGTTCTGGAGAGTCCAGAAAACACTTTAGTTAAAGAGTAAGTTTTCCTGAAGTCTGAATGAATACATCTACAGACTTTTTGTTGTGGGTTTTTTTCAGTATTCATTGTATACTCATCTGCTAATTTTACTTACATTTTCACCAAGGAACCTGAAAATTATTAAGTAAGTTCCCAAAAGGTAATAATGAATCAATCAGAAGCACCACAAATATTCTTTGGATTCTCCCAGTTATTTTTAAAGATGAGTGTGAAAAAAAAGAGTTAAAATTGTCTATCAAGAAGCCTACACTGTGTAAATTATTACTATTATTATTAGCTAAAGCTGCACACTAAAAAAAATCAGATGATTTTAAGCTGAATTTATAGTGAGGTAAAACATTAATTTGGGAGGTTTGGTGTTCTGTTTGTTTTTTTTTGGGGGGGGATTTGGAAATTTTGGTGCTTGTTTTTTTCGGTTATGAAATGAAATAATCTGCTTGGTGAACTGATTCAATGATGGACTTGCTCCCGAAAGTCATTTGTAAGTGAAAGGAGTAATAAGAACATAATAACTAATCCCTCAAAAGTTCAGCTGGATTAAAAACAATTTGAATTCTTTTTTGGAACAAAAAATAAAGCTATTTGCAGATGGTCTTCATTAGAAATACCAGTGGCAAGAATTATTTCACAGCTCCAATAGTGTGTCTAGCCAATATTCCTTAGGTCTTAATATTTTCTGCATCAGAGATGAATGTTTTCTTTGTAGTCCTGTGCTTGCATTAAAGAAATCTACTTACCAAACATACATATAGATATGATATACATATAAAACACACACACATTTCATTAATACAATATATATTAAAAAATATTCATATATTCATATAACAAGAAAAAATTGTGATACCCTTGATGCTGAGAAACATACTGGTTCAGACTAATTTTTTTTTTTTTGAATCTGCAACTCAGAAGGTCAACAACTTATTTTATACTATATTGATAATATAAAGTATACAATACTACTGCAAAACCAGTTTCCTGCTATGGACAAAATGGTTGTACCCTGGAGAACACTTCAGCTTCCACATCACCCCATTGCCTTTCCCTTAACTACAGTACCACACACAGGCAATTAGTCAGATATATAGTTATCCAACCTGCATATATTATCTGATTGGCATGTTCACTTGCTCCATGACTGCCACAAATGAGTGGCTGTGCAGGTGCCATTAGCACATGCATCTTTTTCTGAATGCACCATTGTAGGAGTAGCTGAAAAGCTGTTTGTACTGCACAGTCAGAAAGTTGGCAGCAGTGCTGGGTGAAAAATGGTAAGTATGTTTCAAGAAAAATTCAAAAAACTTCATGTTTACTCTACATTTCTTAACATCTCAATGAAAAATTCAAAAAACCTGAAGACATTGAAACCAAATCTTTTTCAGGTTCTGATGTAACAATTACTGCTTTTTCTTCTTGCCTTTCATCCTTTCTCCTCACATTTTCTTCTGCTATTTTCATTTCTTGCCCTTCTTTTTTAATGATCAAGTAGATGGTAATGAAGGTAAAGGAACAGAAGAAGTGAGAGGGAGGTGAAAGCAATACCTGAGAAGCTGTAGCACTTTTTGTGGGTTAATTTAATAGAGGCCTTTTTATACCTGTACTAGGTAATAAATGTCCTTATAACTGAAGCTCAGCAATATACAAGGTAGTTTATATCTGCCCTATTTTATAAAAAACTATTTGGCTTGCACCCCATGTGTCCATTCTGCTAGTTATAGATTTTGCCCCTATCCTTTTGCTCTCTTAAAAATGGAATTGTGCTTTGTTAGGCTATGCTGTAAAAGTTACTGCCTCTTTTTGCTTCATGCCTCGGGGTGTGCACAATTTATGACATGAATCAGCAAATACATTTGCTTCATGCATCTGTATAACAATTTTGAAAATCTGGCAATATACAGCTTTAGGTTAGCAAGGAAAAGAAACAAAACTTCAATGGTCACAAATTCAGGCTTAAGCTATTCCTCTTTTTCAAGCTTCATTTGTTTGCTTTCCATTTAGCAGCTTCTGGAAGCACTCTTCCATAGGAAACAAATAAATCCATATTACCTGTTCCATTCCAAATCACAGGCCAAATCTTTCTGTTAGCTATCTCAACATTTATGAATTAAAAAAGCAGCTAAACCTCAATTTCCATACCATGAAAAAAAAAAATTCAAAAACAACCAACCAGAAGAGGAATAATAAAAGCTTTTTTAGGCAATTTGCAGTCATGTGACTTGCAATTATAGTAAAATCTTCATCATTACAAAAAATCATTGTTTGCAGTCTGAAGTGCAGTGCCTACCTCTGCAAATTTGGTAAATTCTAATATGAAATTTAATGCTGACATATATCTATTTTATTGCAGGCTAAAATTTTAGGTCTCATGGCAAGGCAGATGTGCAGAGGAAACTTGTGGGTATAGAAACAGTTGTCTGAGAAAAGCAACCGTATTCTCCTGGCACCACATGGCACATTTATCCCTATAGGCTTGAAAGTTATTCTCCTCTAAAATGTGAAGGCCTCCTACACAATGTTCATAAACAAAAGCAGATTTTGAATTCCTGCCTTTAGTTCTAAATCCCAAGGTAAGGATTGACTGGAATATATTGGAACAGATCTTCAGGTTTGGACAAAATGCTAGTCTTAGGTCATTTCCATGCCTTTCAAGCACTCAAAAAAAACCTACTGTAATATGTTATTTTGGTACCGGGACATGTAAATCTTGCCTAAATTTTGAGTGCATGAGCTGTCAGCAAGGAGCTCTATGGTTGTAAGCATGAGGCACTTCAATTCAATACAAGTGAAACTTGTCCCTCTATTTCACTTCAGATCAGATGATTAGAAAAATTGGCTTAATGTGCCAAGACAAAAACAGATAAGCCAAACTACTCTTTTGTTTTTCCAGAGAGAGTTTCATACAGTTTATTAAATAGAGAATCCAGAGCAGTAATCAACACAATCACTGGGATGTTAGCAATGATACGGTAAAGCAGTGTGACAGCCAAGGGACAGAGCGCACTCCTTACTCACTCTCTCCAGCCATGAAATCAGTAACTCAGATCATTTGTCTAAATCATCTAATATTACTTTGGAGCGAATCAGTTCACAGAGGTTTAAGGACATCCCAAGCAGATTGTTCATCTAATAGGGAAAAAACAAAACAAAAATAACAACTACTTTATTTGAAAGCCAGGAGGGCCAAGGGAGATTTAGTTCAGTTAAAGCAATATTTGATTCCAGTTCAAGTTGGGCAGGAGTTCAGCCAGAAGTTATCATATGATTGGGTTTTGGGGATTCTATTTTTTTGGAAGTCTGTGTGAAATGATCTAGTAGTGATCTCAGTCCAAATTCCAATCCATAAGTGCCTCTATTCCTTGCAAACCCCACAGTTTGCACCATTGTTAAGTGTCTCAGAATAGAAGGCAAGAGCTATAACTCGTAGTCTGCTTGGAGTCTGCTTTTCACATATGAAATAAGGAGATGGGAGACATGAAATGACACCATTACCTTTTCTGTCTTGACAATCCTCTAAGAAGAAAAAACAATTGCTGAGAAAAAAAAAAACTTTTTTTTTTTTTAAAAAAGTAGCAACTACACCAACTACTGCATTCATAATTTAATCCTTGTCTTGACTTTTTTCTTAACTTTAGCATAAGGTAAAGGTGACAGTAAGAGCTCAGCAAGCACTTCCTGGCACTGTCATACTATTATTGAGCCTGGTTAAGAGTCAGCAGGATGTACACAGTAAAAATGAATCAACTTTGATTTATTTTTAAGCCATTTGAAGACCATGTATCCTAAACTTTGCTCTGTTAACTTTTAACTCATTTCCCTTCTAGGAGGTGTAAAATAAAAATATCAACAAATACAGTGATTAAGTAGAACATATAATGAAAAAGCTGATGTATTTTAAATATATGAAGTTATCAAATTTTAAGGAATGTCTTTTACATCTTATAAATTCTAAACTTCACTGCAACCAATGGAAGATATTTAATTGGTATTTAAAGTAGACATCCCATGGAAAGCACATCATCAAAGTAAAGGAAAATCTTTCACTGTTCTCTCACCCTCAACACAGCATTGAACCACTGAATCATTTGCCCACTCCTTGTAAGGTTTTTTAGACAGTGCTTCTCAGCACTGTAATTAATGACATATTCTCAGCCTATTGCTGCTGGCCTCCTCAAAAAAGAAACTAATAATAAACTGTTCCTAAAAGTATATCAGGACAATTCAGAACTTAAGAACACTTGCAAACCAAAGTCCAGTAGGCTAGGGAGTAATAGAAAATGTATGAAGTTATTGGATATTTTCTTTGCCAACACTAACCATAACATACTAATAATTACTATATACCATTTCCCCATCTGCTTGTTGAATTTGCTTATCTCTCCACCAATATTCTATATTTATATAGTTATATATGGTCAGACATTGGAGTAGTAGAGAATTTCTTCTCTCCTATATAAAGTTTACCAAATTACACATAACCAGATATTAAAATGAAAAAGAATGAAAGGGTTTTTTTTTCTCTACAGGTTTATTTTACTGTTTGTCATCTTTGTATCATACTGAAAAACGAATATTGTACTACAAAGATTTTCTCATTTTTCTTCTGTTCTATTGAAAAATGACATGCAAACTATGTGGCTGCAGATTTTCTGATTCACTTAAACAGAAGTAGAATCATGCCCATGTAATCCTGCAAGGATTACAAAGATGTATGGTTTCCTTGGCATTAATCAGAAGTGTTGGATGATGGCTCCCCTCAGAGGTAGTACAGGAAGTATGCAACAGTCCAGTAATGTCTCCTTGCTACAAGATCATGAAGAAAGAGATTGTGCATTATACATGATAGCTGAAAATGAATTGCAAAACTCCATCCTACAGAGAATTAAGAGTTTGCCAGTTCTTTTGTGAGAAATTACTGTAGCTAATTAATACAAACTATTATAACTAATTATGAAAATATATATATATAAATTTAAAAATTATATTAAGGATTAAACTTCACTTTACAGCATATAACCAGTTTTGAGGTTGTGTTAGAAACATGCAAAAGAGAAACTTACCTGACTGCATTCTAATACTTCAGCTTCACAAGACTAAAACGAAGCTAAAATAATTAATAAAAGATTTCTATTGATTTAAAAGTCAATTATTTGCAAGCTAGAAATGTTAACATTTGTCCAACCAGATGTTTGGAATGGTTCTGTGCCAAGCTCAGCTATGTCTGAGAGAATTCTCTCAGTAGTGTCTTGTTCAGTCCTTCGAAGCTTACAAGAACATTCTCTTGCCTCAAAGCTATTAATTTAGGATAAAACATCAGGATAACACTCTACCCTGTGCCTATTTGAGGGATTCTGTTAAGGAGCATGGAGATTACTTCTTCCAATATTATCTCCTGCTATTTTTATGAGATGCATAAAAATGTTCTTGAGCTGACTTTTAAAGAAATATTCTAAAATATTTCTAAAAATTGCTCATAGTTTGACTAGATCATTGTGGAATGCATTAGCTTGACTTTTTTTTTTTTTTTTTTTTTTTTTTAAAAAAAAAAATAAAAAAAAAGAAAAAAAAAAAAAAAAAAAAAAAATTTTTTAGGTTTATATTTTTTTTTAATTTTTTTTTTTTTTTTTTTTTTTAACAAGACAATAGAGAAAAAGGATAATATAATAAATAAACATAAAATTTTTGAGGTCTAGTAGTTCTTTAGATTTCTCTAATACAAGAAATGAATAGAGGATATCAGATGAAACTAGCATGTAGCAGATTCAAAGTAGCCAAAAGTAAGTGGTACTTCTAGAATGAGAGATAGAAGATACAAGCATGTAATGTGAATATTTCTGAGATGACCACCATCACCACAGGAAAAGTCTGGAAGTTATGACTGGTATAAGAACCAGGAAACACCAGCTCACTGCTTGGTAGCAGTTGAAGTAGCAAATAAAATTAGAGAAATAATTAGGTGGGAAACAAAGATTAGAAAAAGCACAGACTTTGCCACACTGTAAAACAATGCTGCATCTTGAATTCTATATGCAGGTGAGTTTCTAGTGTCAAGAATGGATACAATTCAGTTGTGAGAGACACAGAGGGTGGTAGTAGTAAAGATAGTGTGTTCACCAGCTGCCAAGCATGGAGCAGTCAAATAGCTAGGGCTCGGCTGGGTGGAAATATGACAAAGCTTTATAAAATCATGAGAAGTAAATACAAGGTGTATTGGGTCTGATAGCTTATTACCTCATCATACATAAGAAGAACAGACCATGAATGGAACTTAATGTAAGGCAGGTTCAAAGCAAGCAGGAGCAGGCATACCTTCACTAAACACACCACTAAGGTTTGGAACTGAATGTATATGTCTAGCTCAGGCAATCATTTAGTGGCAAATCACAGTAGTTAGAATGTATTTTATTATTATGTAGATAAAGCAAAGGTCCAAGTACTTTTTCGGTATCTAAGGAAATGGCAAACACCACCTGGGAGATAGCAAACCAAGATTAAAAATAATTTCCTTTTCATCAATATTTCACATTTCTTCATTTATTCATGTCCCCTTGTTGAATTGAACTTGGAATAGAAAGACAAAACAAGTTCAAGGGTTGTTCTCTTTAATAAAATATATAATGTTAATTAAGATTAAACACAAGACCTGAGATACTAAAAGTAGGATTCCTCAAATACTTTTCAAAGAAAGGAAAATTGGCATTTGCATAACCCTGTGAAATTCTTTAATAAAAAAATGTAAACATCCAAATCTCAGTATAATCTTGGGACAGCCATTTCACAAAGAATAGTACTGCTAGAATATATGCAACAAAACTGCTAAACTGGATGGCCTAAATGTCATGATATTGACAATAGGATTATCCGAAATAATCAAGATATCATTTTGGCACCTGAGTTCAAGAACGATGTAATTCCTGAAAATCAGGATCTACAGTATTTCAAATGATGGGCTATTAACCCACAACTCTGAAAATCACCTATCCTTTTCAAATCCTTAATCTATGTTTGAGTAAATTAAAAATTCACAAAAGTTGCAGACAATGCACCTCAATGATAGAGTGACAGAATCTCACTCTCCAGGAGTGAATTATTGCTCACATGAGAGAATGAATTAGTGACATATGATCGTCTGACATTCAGAGATCTGTCCTGTATAAAGAGAATTAAGACCATTACCGAAGTGAGTATTTTTACAACATCATATGTTCATCAGTTTCTTTCAACGCTTATTTAGCCTCTACTATTGTATAATCCAGAACATAGAAAATGTAGCAGAGAAAAAGTCTGCCTGAGCAGCAAGGTTTGCAGTACAGATGTAAAATCTGTGATTACATTTTACGTTAGCATCTATGTCCCACAGCTAAAAAAAATAACATTCACCAAGGAGTAAGGGAAGAATGCAAGTGAAAGCCTTGCCTTCTCAAATGTGTGGCCATGTTGCTAATTGCTCCAGTGACATCTCACTCACTGTTAACATGGTAGTGTCATGCAGTACTTGGCTATGAAATGCATGTGCCTTTGTGCAAGCAGAGCTGAAGCAAGCTTGAGAGATATTCTGCCTCACTGAAGGAGAATGTGTCTTACCACTACCACTGTTTTACAGGTAACACTGTTCTTTCAAATGACATATGGAAGAAGAACAGGGCTGTCTGGCTAGATTTTTCCTGCCTGCTCTGGATATGTTGTGAGGTGCCCTCTCTTTCCAGAAGAGTAGGGATGGAGTAGTTCAGTACTGTTTCTTCTCTCCAATAAATGTTCTCACATGGTTGACGCTGAATATGGCCATTACTGGCTTCAGAAATAATGGCTTCAAGTACCATATTATAAAAATAGAAATTAGTCTGTTTTCCAACTCAGCTGGCAGTTTTTGTTTTTAATATTTTTATTACTGCAGACATCATCGTCCAGCCATCTGCTGAAGATGAGACAGACAATAACTGAGCAGAACTGGAATGGATTTTGCTGCATCTGCAGCTGGGCATTTCATTACTGTACACTGATGGGGAATTAATGGGGGCAGGTATTTTGTTCTTTTTATAGAGACAACCAAAATGTGATGCACAGAAACACTAGACTGTGCAAAAGGTTGCTGTTGTTTACAGGAAGACCAAATGACCCATACTGACCTTTGCTCACCACTCTGCTATTACTCTTGAGGTAAGAGGCAGCAAGACCCCCTCAGCTCCTTCTCCTGTCGTTCCTGAGGCTCTTCTGGTCACTGAACTGCTGTGAGTTTTGCAAATTTGAGAGAGGAGCTAGGCTAACCCACTCCAGATGCTACAACTGCCCTGTCTCTTGCTCCAGTTCCTGATACTTCTCCCTTTCTCTGACCTCCTTTTTTTTAGTTGCGCAGACAAATTATCCTTCAGAGGAATAACCTGACCATTCTGCCCTTCAGAAGCTGGCAGTCCAAGGATCTTCCTTGCTTAAATCCAAAATTACTCCTGAACAGACAATTAGGAACAGTGACGTTGCCAGCTGTAGGCCATTTTGATTTTAAAAAGAGCAAAATGCTCACATTGACATGTATGCTTTTCTAAAAATGAAAATTCTCTAAATAAAAGACATCTTTTTCTTTCTTTTGGTTTCAGTTTGGCAAAAACAATAAAAAAAAAAAGTGTCTATTAGGGTTAATATTAAATTCAAGGTATGTGGTGGTGGTGCCCTGAAGATATGTAAAGACCCACAAAAGTCTAAAACTGAAACCCTGAAGTCCTATGGCATCTTTTACATTAGAGATTTCTGGGTTTGGATGGTCTTCAGCCAAAATTGCCCCTACATATTTGCCCTGTCCACCTATGTTCCTCTTAGTTCAGATACTATTCTTTCTGTTGGTTTGTTCTATGGGCTCCTTAAACAATTGTTGCAACTCACTGGACTAAAAGATGCTTATAAACACAAAACTTGCCACTTGTGTAAAATAAAAACAAAAACAAACAAAAAACCCAATAAACCCAAAACCCACAAAAATTGCCACTATCAACTTCAACAAATCTCAGCATGAAAACACTGCAGAATTAAAGAATGGAGAAAACATAGCTAGAAGTACCACATAAACGAGCCCTGATCCTCTGCCCATTGATGTCAGTGGAAAGACTTGCACTGACTTCACCAGATCAGGCCTGTTGTGAAGGTCTAAAAATGCTAATGGTATCTTTATGCAGGGTATTTTCAAAACCAAATGGGATGCCTATTTTTTGTTTTTTTATCAATTGATTATATAATACATCATTGTTGCAAAGAATGTCCCTGTCCAGAAGAAACTGTAGCAAGTAAAATCAGAAAATGGAAAATCTCTTTAATTAACCTTTAATTAGTTGGTAGCTTATTTATGCCAAAAAGAAATATAATTGAGGACAATATGTGGTAACATATTACAGCTGTTCATTTTAGGAGACACAAATAAAATAATCCCATTGTTGCGTTGTTACAATTTTTACCACCACCCCCCCCCCAACATTTCTTTTTAAGAAATCCCTCAGCACAGTTAAATTGCAACGCTATAAAGGAATTCTTGCGCCTTTTTATTATTTTACCAGATGAGGGTTCAGGCATGTTGTCAGGTCATTTGACCTCCTTAAATGCATTGGCAGTGCTCTGGTATTTTTGGCCAAGAAACTGTCCTTGCTTTCTTTTCTCAATGTTGTTTAAGTAATAATTTGTATTAATTACAAAAAGTACATCCATAATTAACTGAGGAAGGACTTGTTTTCTCCCCAGGCATCTGTCACATTTTAGCTGATGAATACAGTGATTAGAGAGATGAAGCTAATTTGTGAGCCTCTTATTTTGTCTAATCTGTAAAAGGAATGTGAGTGATGAAGACAAAGGTAATCAATACACAGGGAAAAGTTCACACATGCATTTGCAATTTGAGTCCAAAATTACCCATGTTAGTAGAAGAAGCTGCAAAAGCAAGCTTCAAAAGAAAGCCCAGATTTTATGGTGCAAAATGATATACAGGATCTTGATTTCAAAAGGATTCTGCATATCACAATGAGCAAAAATAACCAGACAAACCAACAACAAAACAAAAAATGACAGGGATGAAAGCTCCAAACAGAAGCACATACAGACATGCCTGAGAGTGTGCATTGTCTATGATATCTATTCACACCAAAGGAAGACTGCACCAAATCGGTGCATTTAAACTTAAAGGTGCCCTTTGTTATGGAAGTATGCTGCCAGGAAGAACAGGATGTTATTAAATGTAAATGAGCCTAAACCAATTACCCATATAATTGTATATGTTTGTTAACTTTATAAAGTTTATATGCCTTTTCCAAGAACATTTGTTTTTTTAAAACACATTCAGTGACTGAAGTCAAGCAAAAAGACACTATTGCAAATGCAAAATAAAAGGGCCTGGTTTTTACAAATGCTATCAAGATCCAACACATATCTGAAACCAGTGTTAAATAAAGCATTTACCACCATTGAAATAGCGAGCCATTTCTTTTGGCTATAAGCTAAAATTTCTGAGCTTGAATTTTGTGCATAGACACGACATTTTTGTCCTTGGAGCTTTGGGGTACATTTACAAAACTGCTTATGCTATTTAGATGTTTTTTCAGCCTCTACACCTCTGCATTTATAGTAGAAATCTTAGAGGACTGGAAGTGGAGGAGCTGTCAATTTGCACATTCTGCAGGTCTATCAGAATTGTCTAACTCAAAAAAGCAACAGTCTGACATAGCACTTAAAAGTATGAACTTAATTTTGGTCTCATCCATGATCTTGCTTATTTCAGCAAAGTATTCACATGCTTTAAGTGCTAGTTTCAGTACTTTGCTGAAACAGAGCTGAATGGTTCCTTTACTCATTGAAAGTGCCAGAGCAATTCAGGTTTTCACCTGTCCTCTGAAGGTCTTGTGCACTTTGAACCTCCTGTTAGCTCTTCTTTTGCTAGCTGGTCAGACAGGCAGCATGTACCAACACTTGTCAGAGTGACATAACACTTTAAAAGAATAGCAGTTTTCCAAATCCAATATGTATTTTACACTCAACTCATGAAAATATGTTAACTAAATGATTGAAAGAGTCTACATTTATAAAAATGCATGAATACTTTAGTTCAGTACTAATATTTCTTTATATTCTAATAGGCTAAAGGGAAAATAAAAGATACTAACACATAATGCAGAGTGCTCATTCTTATTTACTGTATTAATGAACCTACATCACTTTGACAGTGTTCTGGATCTGTATTGGGATGGTTTTAGAAGGCTTGATTTTGCCTGGATTTCTGCAAACATATCACCAGAATAATCACAAGAAGGTAAGTGGTTTCCCTTGTCTTTGAGACCAGGTTGCCATCACAACGAAACGTGCTGTATGAGTAAGTCACCTGTCTGGCTTAGTGTGCAGGAATGTATTATTAAAAGACCCTCAGCAGTAAGGGTGGGCAGAAGCAGTTAGCTTTACATATGAGCAAATACAAATGGACTACTGACCAACTCTCACTCTTCTAGTGAAAATATAACCAGGACAAAGGGAAAGAGAGCCAACTAGTAAGACTGGGCTTTAATAGCATCTTTATTTTTTCCTCCGAGGTTTTGGGCTAGTTTTCCTTTTTTCTAGACAGTAATTGAGTTGCCTGAAAACATGTATTATGGATCACTTCACATTTCTTCATTTTAAATTCTTATCCTTATATGTTACAGACTGTGTCTGTGGACAGTGATGATTCACTTTTATTCCACTGAGAGAACGAGGAGCAAAGATCAATGCAGTCAAAGTTTGACTTCAGGTAGGTATGAAACTTTATTAGTTTTTTACATGCAACTGTGGATCTTACAAAGCAACATCAGCTTCACAAAATGTTGAATATAGAAACCATTAAAGTTTTCCATATTGCTGAGCATGTACCCAAGTAGAGATTTTGCATACCCTGGTCCTGAGAAACAAACTATCCATTATACTCCTCTAAGGCCCTCAGAGTTACCATTTTGTTCTCTATAAATTCAGCTACAGTTTTTGTTGATGGAGTTTCAATTCATTTCCAGTTTCAGAACTTTTCTCAGCTAAAATTTTAAGGTTTTAGCACAGATATGTATGTAACGTCACATATATATGGAAGACAGCAAAAATTCAGCTCTACAGTTTTGGTTTTTCAAATGTAGTTGAAGTATACGACAATAATCCTTTCACATGCAAGGCATTCTATTATATGTGACTGACTAGGAATAAAATGCTTAATACATGTCCTTCTATCATATTCAAATTCATGCTAGATAAATTATATGCAAGCAAAAGTTTAAGTAAGGATGGGTGTCATAAGAGTGGTACCTGAAGTTGGCACCTTTTACCTTTCATAAAAAGATGTTTCATACTTTGAAATATATTTACTAAATAAATTCATGTCCTCCAGAAATTATTTCCTATGCAAGATCCTATCTAGGAATTCTTTCAGATAGTTGATCATTTTCTTTCTCATTGTTCAAATATGGCCTTGACAAATGTCCTATTGCCCAAGTAGGAATTACAGTGTAATTGGCAAATATGCTGAGGAATCAACCCTGTTTTCCAAAATGTTATGCTAAAACTTTTAATGCTTTTTTTAGAATACATATAGCACCTGTTATGCTCTTCCAGATCATGTACTATGGTGGTCTTTTCCTTTTGGAGACAATTGCTGTTTTATCCTGAAGCAAAAGTCTCAGACATAGAAAATAAGAGTATATAGTGAGACTTTGTATAAATCAAGCCACCAATATCTCCTGTGAGCCAGATACACCTGAATGCATGGGAAAGCTGCCCTTTGAAATTCATGAGAAAACAAAAAGCAATTCTAATAAGTAAGTAGGAAACCACACATTAGGTAGGGAGATTTAAATTACACACAAGCTTGCAATATACATACCATGAGGAATGGAATGGAAACAATCTGCTTCATTTTTAAATGTCTCAACATGCAAAAGCCTCTGCATGAGGGCACATTTTTAATCCTTTGAGTGGAGCAGCAATGCCAGGGAAAAAGGGTTATCTTAGAGGTGTCTCCCTCATTTATCTTGACCTTATTGTAGCTCCTTACTAGTAGTATTTGTAAGATTTATACATACTTCAATGTTGAATTATTCAATGTTGAATAATGCCATTTATAAGAGAAGATGGTTGTTAAACTAACAAACATCCAGAAATGTGAAGGGTGTGCACAAACAATGCCAGGGACAGGAAACCTGGACAGATAGATAGATAGATAGATAGATAGATAGATAGATAGATAGATAGAAAAACACTTGAGCATTACCTGACAGAAACAACAAATGGTATTCCATAAGGAGAAAATGGGCTGCAAACTACTACTTTTGGCACCTGAACCACTTATCACTGGCTTAGTACTGTGATTAAGAATCACTATGCTTCCTTACAAAAAGTTGAGGAACCACCCAAGCAGTGAAAGATGAAGCCAGCAGATTCACAGTAACTCCCGTGGGAAAATGGTAGACAATAATCATAGAATCATAATGCAGAAGCTGTCTTGGCTAAAACCACATGCTTTGTCAAGTAAAGATAAGGTTTGGGAAATAAAGCAGATTAAAACTGTGAACATCCTGAAGAACTCTGATATTTCTTCTATGGAGAGCTAATATTTCCAGATCATTCCTAGTTTAGTGAAGATCAGGAGGAGACTGCGTACACTAGTCACCTTAGGAAGGCTGAACACAAAGAGAAAAACCATTAAAAGTGACAGGGGAAATCAGAAGGTGCTTATAAGAGTTGTAAACATTCAGGTGTCTTCCATTTGCACCAGCAGTCTCCAGAAGCCAAGCTGAAGAGAGGGTTCCTAGCACAGCTCTTGGTATTGCACATATGCTCCCTCTTATGTGACTGAAGGAGTCTGAGTGTGATTTATAGAAACCAGTCTTCCACTTACAACAAATGGGATCCTTACAGTTCAATATTTAAAAACCACATATTGGCTAAGATTATCATATAACTGCACATCTAAAGTGACTGATAGCAACCTACATCTAATATGGTTAAAAAAACTTTCTCAGGGCACTGCAGCAAGTGAATGGATTACAGACACAAACACACCAAAAAAAGAAGCCCATTAAAAAAAAATCTTTTTACCCATTAAAATGCATACCTTATGAAATGA